>VZSV01000025.1:2647055-2750041 GCA_013398735.1 Nothocercus julius
CGGTGATGGCACAGTGACCGTCCTCAGCACCTTCATGGGAAATGGCTCCGACGGGAAGAATGCAACCTGCCTTGTGTCCCACCCAGCTGTGAACCAAAACCAGTCCATAACCTGCGGCTCAAGTAAGCTTCCCTCTGTGTGCCTTGCATTCAAAATCCTAGTAGCCCTTTGTTCAGATTCCTGTTCCTTTTAAGAGGGGAAATTCATAAAAGCAATAAAAACATTCAGAGAAGTCCTATGTGGACAAGAGTAGCATCCCAAACTGTCTTTATCCAGAACCATCATCAGTTTGTTAGTGTTCCAGACACTATTTCCAAAAGCCTTCTTCGCTAAGAAATATTTCTGTAGGTTAGTCTGGTAGTATTCTTTTGGCAATGTGTAAGCTGTTGGAAGCAGAGTGAAAGCAGACATGCTCTTTCTGCTAAATTAAGCAGTTGCAAGCTGAACATCAATGAACATCTCTTGAGATGCAAAGGCAAGGTCTCCTAACAGACTGTAGGAAGAAAGAGAAGGAGAAAGAACTCCTGCTTGTCCAGCAGAAACAATAAATCACTTGATTCTGAGTTGCGAATGGAGGATAATGTCACACTGATTGTGTGACATTGAGTTTCTGTTTTTTACATTTTTCTTCTTTTTGCTTTAGAGAACTACATGAGTTGCAATACTGAGAAATGGTGAATCTTTGAGGGAAGCTAGAATATTGCTCAGAGGGTAACAGATATGAGTGTCCGCTGTAGGATTTTGGAGCATGCTTTTGTCTCTGACACAGACTCTATTTTTTTCTCAGTCAAGTTTCATTAGTTTCCTTCCTGCCAAAGAGGTTTATCTTTATTTTACAGGCAGACTGAAAAATTATGTGCTAAAGTGACTTTAATCTCATACAGATAAAGAAACTGATGAGTGAAAAGACATAACTGAGACTAACTCTTTCTGTTTAGAGAACTTAATTCTGTATGCCTCCGTTGTGCCTATCCTGAGCATTCTCATCCTCATCGCTCTCATTTACTGTTTTATGCTCCATGGCGGCAGGTATGTATGACAGCGTGCTAAGGAAAGCTTGCCTAGAGCTGCAAGATATCTTGAAGTATTGCTTGTTATCCTATCATGTGTCTTAAAATCATCTGATTTGGTCACACTGTGCAGCTGTGAGTAACTTAATTAACTAGATCAAATATTTCTACTCCACACTGCAACCACTGTGTATCGCACCTATTATCCCTGAGTAGTTCTTCTGACCAAGAAAAATGTAGAGGGGCAAGGGCTGGCAAGGAGTCTTCACTGCATTGCCTCCAAAACTGAAGGGGAGCTCTTCATTCTGACAGGAAACTAGCAGAGTAAATCTGTTTTTCAGACAGCAAATTCCTTCCAGCCCCTATTCCAAAATTGCTTTTCTTCCCATCCTGTTCCTTCAGAGGAGAAGAATTACTTTAAAATGGTTTCACTAAGGGAAAATTTTACATATGTCCAGAGGACTTTGATTTTAGTCTTCTGCTTGAACTTGAGCTCCCAGAAGCATCAGAAGAGACCTCTCAACAAAGTCAGGAAGGCAGAATTTCAGGCTCAAAAATCAAGGAGAGAAAGAAACAAGAACACCTTTTAGCTTTATTTTTGATGACAAGAAAAAGACCTTGTGATAAAAGAAGGTCAAAAGCCCCTCTAGCCCAACCTAGTGCTGAGAAAGGAATTTGTTTCAACGTCTGTTTTCTTTTTCACAGACTATGCCGCAAGAGCAAACCTGAAACTCCTCCTCCACAATTCTCGCAGGTAAGGAGATTGATATAGCTTAGACTATCACTAAATCATGGATCTAGCAGCCTGTAATCATGGGTCACTAAAGATAAATCATTAGATTTTTACTCTCTCCTTTCTGCAGGTGCTGCGGCTATTGCTAAGACGCAGGCCTTAGCAATACTTAGCTATTATTTGTCCTTAGCAACATCTCAGGAGAAAACAGGGCCTATCATGACCATAACTTAGAACTGGAGCAAATATTAGAGGCATATTCTAAGAGGAAACACTCAGCAACTGCCATTGTTCATCTCTGTAAGGAGCAAGTCCAACCACATCTCCCTGGTCATGTCTGATGCTCTGACCACAACTGCTACACATGCGATCCTTGGGTAGGGTGGCAATGTCATGGGTAGGAGAATATTAGCAAAGCTGTAAATAAATGAAAGAATCACACAAAAGTAAAAGGAGATGTAAACTACATACACCTATTATGTCCAGAATGATAATGTGTAAGCTTTTAAAGACCACTTTCTCTCTTGTATGCTCAATCCACAATCAAGAGTCAACTGTACTCAAGTCATAACATTTTATAAAACAATGCCAGGGATGTCAAACTGCAAGTTAGGGAACTTGCTTGAATTCCCTAGGCTACTACAGGCCTCCTGTGTGGCTGAGCATTTTGCTCATCATCTGTATCTCTATTCTTTGCTATCAGCTATAAATAATGCCAATTCCTTGCAAGCAGGTTGTGAGACAATTACCTTGTGAGACACCTACACTGTCAATATCTGTGTATCCACAGCTGACACTACGTTGAAATTCTGTCATCAGGTTGAAAAAGTTCTTCAGTTTCATTTTTTAAAATAGCTCACTCAGTTCTAGCTCCCAGTTGCTTCTGACAGGTGCAGTTGCACTAGTGTAAAACGAGCTGTTCTGGCTGGTGCATTACAAAACTTTCATTACTATGATTGTGGATTGAGATTGTAGTCTGATAGCAGAATCCATCATGGTCAGAATGCTAGTATGTTATTTGATCTTTCCAGAGAATGAGATCCTGATCCAAAATTTTGTGGACCAAAATAAGTGAGAGAGAAGGGGAGGAGGGAGCAGAAGAAAAGAAAGCAAGGGAATTAATGCATCAATTTTACTCATCAAGTCTTTAGCAAAAACAGCAGTACAAGTTCTTTTTCTTCAGAAAAAGTAATATATGATTTTTCTTGAGTGCAAGGGGAATAAACATAGGAGCATTATTTCTCTGTTATATTGTTAGTCCAGATGAAAGGTTTGCAGAGTCTCACCAAACTAAAATACTCATTGTACTAACAGTTTTTTGGTTTTGTTTTGCTAGGATGACATAGAGGACATGGAGGTGGAACCTTATACTACTTATGTGCACAAAGAAAATGTAATTTACAACTCAGTGTCTGATCTGACAGTGGAGCAGAATCTTCCACGAGGACTATTACCAGTCACATGAATGATTCAACAACACTGGAAATGAGGAGGGCCATTTTTAAAAGACTGGCCAAAGGAAGAATCTTCTCAGAGAATTTATTCACATTTGGGGGGAACTCAGACCCCTGGATCTCATCAAATACCTGTGCTTACTGATGCGTCTATATACATATACACATATATATATATATATTATACACTTCTGTTTTGCACCACTTGAAGTGGTGCTGGGAAAATCTGACTGACCTCACGCCATAGTTTTTGGAAACTTCCTGTGATCAGTTTTCCCTTGGCATTTTTACCTCAGGAATCCTAGTTTTGTAAGTCACTTCTAGGCATTACTTTGATACACTTGACACTATACTGCACATATTTGGGAGACAGGAGGAGTGTTAAGTCTGAGCTAACCCTACAACCAACACCCACTTTGTTCTAATTTATACGTGAGGAACATTTTGGCTCTGAGTATTAATCTTTACAGAATATCTCAACTGGCAGAAGTTACCAACAGGGAAGACCTTTAATTATTGGTTTTGAAAACAGAAACAAGTGATGAGTTCAGAAGGCCATTCACTAGAAAAGAGACTTCACTCGCATGTTGAATTAACCTCTTAGGTTCATACTGAGTATTTCCACTAAAAGTCTTCACTCAATTTTTCACATTATTCTTATGATTACTTTTCCTTAAGATTCTCCAAGGAGGGGTATTATTTTCTATTTTGAAGTATTTGGCATTATTGGCATTCTGTGTAAGAATTATGTTAATCAAATCCAGTAAGCTATTCCTAGCAGAAGCTAACACCAAACTTCAGGAAAAGAAACAAGTTCAAATATATCCTCTGTAACTGTGCAATAATGTACAAAAAGGATAAATGTGTGGTAATTCTCACCATATTTATTTTAACTACTGCAACTGAAGATATTTTCACTTATATGTCTAGATCTTTTCTTGACTCTTAATAGAGCCTTCTAAACAGACTTGCAAGTTCACTTTGTTATATACAAAATACCTTACATATCTCAATGTGTCATAACCTGTTAAGATGACTTTTTTTCACTTTCCCCAAATGTCTTTTGGGAGTAAGTCAAATTAATGAAATTGTCCTCAATATACTAAAGGCTCTTTAACTTTTGGGGGAATTAATTACTAGCTAAAGCATGAACTGAATCTCCAGTAAGAACAGAGTACATTTCTAAATCTCTGTTTACTACCTTTTGCTTCAGTATTTTAAAAGTCTGACAGAATACTTGGTCTGATGGCAGGATCACAACAACTGGATTTAGACAGTAGAAATGTCTTTGCCACACATTCCTCCAGTTCTCTTTTAAGATAGCCCCTGAGGACCATGGTCCAGTGCTTGGAAAACACACTTTTAAATTTATTCCAGTTCTTAAATGTATTACTTAACTAAACCAACACAAATAGTTATGTATCTCATGCTACCAACTATGAAATAGCCACTTCCAACTAGGTGGTCTCTGCATGCAAATATTGATCTTCTCTTTTTCTTTATTTCGTTTTGGAACAGAAGACAACAAAACTGAAAACTGTATTTAAAACACTGATTACCAGCTAGTGATAGACAGGAAATTTTAAAGGAACTTTAAAAGAACTTCCAGTATCTTACCAAGGGAAAGAGCCAGTCGATTCATTCACGATCCCCTGAAAATACCCACTTAAAATAGCCATAATACCATCCTCTCACTCTAAAACCAGAGAGCTTAATCTCTTATTAGATTTTTTCCTGCATAAACTGAAAGCCATTTATGTTGTTCAGTATCCACAGAATAGGTTTCATCACGTAAGATGGCAGGTCTTCAAGGTAGATCCTTGCCAGTTTATATGCAATGTACCAAATTTATAGAAGTATAGCATGTTCTAGCTGCAGTGCTTTATGGTCCTTCACAAGCCTACTATCCTTGTATGATCATGTTTGATCCAGGCCTGGACTTCGGCAATTTGTCCTCTCCACAGTAAGACCTGCCATCAGGCACTCTGAGGCAAGGAATCATGCAGGCTGTTGATGTCATGGCATGCTTGTCTTTTGACCTGGAGCCCGAAGCAGCCAAGTGGCTAGAAAGATGAGGCAGCGAGCACAGCAACTTTTCCTGCAGTTTCATGTAGACAGGAAGGCCACTGTTTCTGTGCCCAAGTGATTTGCATAGCCAAGGGTTTAGCCAGATCCTCTGCAGTGATTTGCAGAACATTTCTCCATACTTTGTGACCACGATAAATGTGTACCCATTCACTGTCTTATGTGCACACATGTGCGCAAATGCTTCTTGTTCCTAATAGCAGAGAAGGCCTGGTGCAGAGGCTTCCTCTTTGCACGGCTCTTTCTTCGTGAGAGCTCTTGCTGCTGCCTCTCTCTGCACCATGCTGCTACTGTGCAGCAGCCGTCTTCCATGCAGAAGTGCTGCGTTCACTCTTTCTTAGTGGTCACGCAAGCCTTCTCGTTAAACTCCCCAGCATGTTGCAGAGTCACAGGAAGAAAGGCAGCAGCCTCTCAACTGCTCCCATAAACAAATCTTTTGGTTTTGACCACATTTATCAATGCTATCTCTTGCTGCAGCATTCGCTCTTGCTTAATTTGTGCCTCCCGCCTTTGCTGCTCTATTTTATCTTTACACATACATTCAGTCTTGACAGTTCATATCTTCTATTCCTGCTCTAGTCAGAAAGCTAATAATCGTGACTATTTTGTGACTATAGAGAGCCCCAGACGCTGAGCTCACATGCCCAGCAAGTCAGCGCGTTCTGTTTTGTGGCACACCTACAAAACATCCTTCAGGTTGCAAGGGCCTCCACACTTTAATACAGCACTGGCAGCACTGCAAAGCACATGTCCTGCAAGTCCTGAGCCCGAGCGCAGCTTCTGTGAAACACCGCTTATTGAGCCTCTCCAGCTAGGAGCTATTTCACAGGAACAGAGTCAAGCACTTCACCACCCAACATCAAATTTTGTTGAACTACAACGGTTAGCACAAGGTCCTTGTATCACCATTTACCTACTTCACAGAGCTTTCCTGCAAATGGAATCCATTAGCAGTGCTGTTTTGGGTATTACCCCATTTTTGGATCCCAATGGCTTTCAAACCTGGCAAATACACTCTCCTGCCAGAATCACTCTGTCTTATTTGCAGCTTACTACTCATGGCCTGCTTTGAAAACCTGCTATCCCTGATAGACTTCCTGGTTCTGTATGTGACTTCTGGTTATGAATTAAAAAGACTTAAGCATCTTCTATTTTCATCATGCTGGCAATAGAAATTTAAATACTGACATTAGAGCTGGGTGACTTTCACAGGAACATTGACATAGTCACCTTCCTTTAGATACAGCAGTGACTCTCAATATACTCTAGAAAATGAGTGCTTTGGCGAGGAAATGTCAAATAAATCACTGTCAGAAAATATTTAATGTAAACAAGTTAAAAAAATCTAAAACTTTTATGAGTAAGAACTGACTCTCAGAGTCAAATGTAACTGGTAGAGAAGTGAATGCAATGAATTTAGTCATAACCAGAAAGAAAGCTCCAAAATACATTTTCACAGAAACAAGCTATACAATCAGTTCACAGAAAGTACTAAGCAAACAATTTTCACTACTGAATATATTTAAGAAAGGCTTTCATGGCTTAACCTGTTCTCCCTTTACATTCACTATTAAGAAAGCCTCTCTTTCCGATAGATCAAAGATGCCAGCTTCCTTTGGCCACACACACTTGCTACCATGAATTCTGTTTGGAAGTTGGATAATTTCACAGATACTGGACACTGATGCTAATGTTAAACAGCAACATTCCAGTCTGAGTTGTCCAACTCATACCACTGCACTTCGCCATAACAGCTTTCCTGCTTGTAAGAATGTATTCTTATTGCATTGATTACCAGCCATGCTTTTTACATATTTACTCTCCTACCTGCAGTTGTGCAGTCTATGTGTTAGTATTAGCTTTCCTGACCTGTAAACCTGATCCTGACTCTGATCTGTAAAACATCAGTACATTAACAAGCGCATTGCGAAGAGACACATGCAGGCAACTTTCTTGTGACAGTGCAAATATCCTTGCTGTGGGGTAGCTTCTACAGAAAGACAGCTGAACTCCAAGATCTAGGGGTCTGAGGCTGTGCTCATCTGAGGAATATGCAATTTCCTCACATTTGCCAGCAGCTTATCGAAGTCAGTGAACAGCGGGTGCCCTCCACGTTGAAGGCTCTTTCCCTTGTAACCTTTGCTTGTCTAGCTGAAACCACTGGCATTGTGCTCTCACTGCCACAAAGCTTGACCCTCTTGGATGAGCTCGAGCATTGCTATTGCTTTTAAGGAGGAATCTAAAACTGAAGCTCATCTGTGAAAATATTAGTAGCAGAATATCTAGCAAAATAAGTTCTTTTGATGCCCTATTTTAGCTTAATTTATCTTGATCTTCAGCTTCCCACAGCGGTTCTGTAAGGCTGATGCTAGTACGTCACTGTGGTAAGCTGTGGGAGAGACAGGGAAGAGGGAGTTCACAGCCTTGCCGTACAAAGTCATAAAGTTGTTTCTTCTCGATCAAAGATTCTTGGGTTTTTCCCTTCACCTCAAAGGCTCTCTCATTTTTTTTTCTTTTGGTAACTTCAGTTGTTATGTTTTGAGAATAAGAAACATTCTAGCTACATCCAGATGAAAATGGTTATTCAGGAATACAAGTTAAGACCTAGTATGACCACTAGATGACGGTTTCACCTCACTTTAAGAAAAACTTGGCCATATGGGAAGCATTAGCTCTCCACAAACTTTCCCATTGGATTTGGCAATATAACAACTCCTTTTTTAATGTGTGTGCCTTCATTTGTGCAGAGATTTGTCAAAAAAACACCCACCACCACCAACAACAACAACAAAAAAATCCCTTTGCATGACACTGTTGAGCAGTAGTGACATATAAAGCAATACTAAGGGAGAAGAACAAAAATAATACGATAAGCACCAAAGACTTCATTCAGAGATGACTGGAAGTATCTTCATGGGGAAAAAGAGTGGGAGTTCTAGGTGGAAGAATAAAAGGCAGTGTGAGGAGAAGATGAGGGCACAATTAATAAGAACAATTAATAAGAACATAAGGATGGCAGATAAGGGCAGGAGTTCCTCTCTTTCTCTGTTCCTCAACTTTCTCAATTGGAAAGCTCCTTCTTTTCAGAATAGGAATCCAACTTTGTCTACTATCTGGGCTTTACAGCGCAGCTAATTGCCTCCTACAACCCCCCACCCTGTTCCCAAACCTCCTGGGCTGCTGTTGCAGGAAAGGGAAGTAGGTTAGTGTGAGATCCCTGCAAAGGGACAGCAAGGAACAGGGAGACCTGGACTAGCTGGTGCTGTTGTTGGAGCGGCCAAGAGCACAGATAGGCAGTAGGAAGTTCAGGAGAGGTCCTGCCTTCAGCAAAAGCCATCCCCTCACTTTCACAGCCCCTGGCCTTAGCAGGGATAGCATCAGAGCAGAACACCATGCACGTGTGAGGCAAAAATCATCTGCTGTAGTGGTTACTCTACTCAGACAATTGACATAACTAAAATAAACTTATCATGCGTGAGTTTCTATCAAGCTAAATCTCCCTCTTCCCACTTTGGGAAAGGAAGGGGAAAGGATAAGACACTATTGTGTCTTCGCAGTGTCTGAAGATAAGCACTCTTGGCTGTAGGACATGAAAAGTTGCACACCCAACTGCATAGCAAACCTGCTGGGGCAGAGCTGTTGGCCCATCATCCTCCACATACTGTCTCGTGCAAGATGTGGTAGCTTACAGGCAAACCACAAGAAGCATATGCTTTTTAGGTGTATATACCACTGGCTGCAGTGCATGACTCCTGCCCCATGCCTGCACCAGGCCCTGCATCACAGGAGAGCTACTTAGCTGCAAGCTGTGTCTGGTGGGTGGAGGGTGAGGAGGAGTAGCACCTGTGAATGTAGGAGCTGCCAGTGCTACGGTAAAACATGAGGGGAGGTGATACCAGGATCACATTTCTTTCAGATAGCTCTCTGTACCTAGCTGATCCCTACAGTATGTATAAGTAGTCATGCCTGGCTCTCCAGGCTTATTGTCACATATATATATATATTTATATAAATATATATAATGTTTCATCAATAGTCCAGAAGAGTGTAGCAGGACAGCAATATTGCATTACCTATCAGTAACATTTCCTACTTACATATTTAACATACTAATTCCTTCTGAATTTGGTAAATATCATCTATATTTTAAACAGTCAAGAAAATAAAGGGAAAGAGGGATTTGGTGATTGGCACCACAGTGTGATCATGCAAAAATCAGAAAAGACTAACTGCAATGATATAAATAAATAAATAAAAATGCACCCTGTAATCCTCTCTGAAAAAGCTGGCAATACTCTGACTAACCATAGGCAAATTTCTTCACAGATGAGAAAATCAGCAGCATTGTCAACAATGCTGACCTACTTTGTTAAGTGTATTAAGTTCCACTCATTAAAAATACTGTGTTATCAGGTAAACATTTACTTTTTTTTTTATTAAAGTACAGCCACCTTTGGATTCAAGCACAGCAAGATGTGAGAACAGCTAATGTATTTTAAAGTTTTAGAGCAGAAAGTGAAAATTGTAAAACTAAACTGAAACTGCCAAATGGAATTTAGATGGGCAATCTGACCTTCACACCCCAAATTTGCATTGTGTCATAAAAGTGGGTATTATACCCTTACAGAGAACAATACCATTTTTTTAAGAAGCAGAAGTTTTATATCATTTGGCATTTGATTTCAGAGGTTACCTTGAAGCCACTGAACTACTGTCTTTGCTTTCCATGGGACACGCTTTTTCTCTTTGCTTGTTTGTTTTCCTGTGGTCTCCTCACTTCATCCTGACCAGAGACCAGCAGGGTTTTACTTGTACAAGCTGATGAGTTCATGCCCTGATATGGAAAGGTTACACAAGACTCAGCTGCTAAAACTCCCAGGGCTGAAAATCTACAAACACTGCCACGTGTATGCATTGAGGGGAGATGGGGCTGGCTTTAAAAAAACTAGGAAAAAACACAAAAACATTGGATTGCACTGGGGCTTTGGTTATGCATCATCTGCTTTCATTTACCACTTCAAGCTCTATTGCATCAGCCGAAGCAAAACATTATCTTTTTTTTATAATTTATATTGTAACCATAAAACAGGAAACATAAAATCACTTAGGTCACCATATGAGTGCCAGAGTGTCCAAGCTATTAGCTCTAAGGAGCTGAAGTACTGCAGGATAACTCAAAAGAATTCTTAGATATTATTTCAGGAAGATATGTGCCATTCTCACTCCATTCCTCACGTCATCAACAAAAAGAAAGAAAAAAGCTAGAAAGGGACATGTTTTCTTGGGGGGTAAAGAGGAGAGAAAGTTTGCAATAATTTCCATGGTGATTTTTCAGTTTACAATCAGATTCCATGACCCTTATTCATCCCATCCAGGGGGTATATCTCAAGTCACATACAGTCCAACCCATGATCATTTAGCTGCTTTTAGTGCAGGCGGATTGTATTTCCCATGCCCTGGCTAAAGATTAAAAGAAAACTCTCCAGGCAGGAGATGGACACGAAAACGTTATTTGGTGCCAAGCTTAGCTCTTTTTTTCCCCCTCCTTTTTCAGACTTTCATCCAAAACATGCTTATTTTGGCAGCCTACCCAAAGGACTGTGAAATAATAAAGAGCCACTGTCCAATTCTTACCTCTGCAGGACAGCAGACCAAATTTAGAACTTGCAACTTTTAGTTGTTTCAGGCAAAACTGATATGTCAGACTTGAATTTTTACTTGTTTTTGTGTAGCCATCAACACCTAGAGGGGCTGTGGAAACAGATTTTTCCCCAAGAGCTTTTGAGCTTTTATTATCTGCCTTTTAATTACTAAGGAAAGTGGCAGGATTGTGGTGAGAAGGGAGGGAAAGGAAGGGCAGGAGAATCGGAGGGGAAAAAATTACTTGTCCCATTGTACTGTTTAAGAATTTGCCTTTAAAAGACTGAAAGGATGAAACATCAATCAGTCAATCAAGGCATGATGAAGCTTCACTTCTGTGCTGTAGCTCAAACCAGAGGTCCTTAAAGATTACTAATTACTTTCCTATTCCTCATGTTTATTAGAGTAATATCTCAGGACTAATCAAGATGGACATACATGTAGTAAACCCTATAAAACAGGGAGCTGTAGACAGTCCTTGACCCAAAGAAGTTACCATCTAAACAGACACTCCAAACATGACCAAACATGCCATTTATCAGCAATGTTTGAAAGCACATTCCATTGTGGCAGTGTGTTCACTACTTCAATCCCCAGTTACTCCTTCCTGGATCAAAGTGAAGATTTCCAACAGCACATGAAGGTGTGAAGTACAGAAATACAATGAGAAAGTCACTTTAAATTACTAACTGTGAGCCTATCCACTTTTCATTGATAAAGAGTTTCCCTTTCAGCTGCAACATCCTGCAGAAACAAATGCTAAATCCTGTGCCATTGAAGTTAATGGCATTTTCCTTTTAGCAGATCAGAACAAAAATAACAGTCTAAGTAAATCTATGTCAGAAATTGAAAAAGCAGCAATCTTTTTATAGTAACTTTTCCTGGGCAGACATCAAGATAGGGAAGTCAAAAGTTGGTAAGTCTTGCCATCTTCCTTCTGCGGTGAGGGGAAAGCAGGCAGAAGATGAAATTTAAGGCACAAAAGATGGGACAGGAATTAACTAATGTTACCCAATAACTCAGGATTAAAGAAGTAGGAGCAAATCCAGAGCTTGAGCAAAACTCATTAAAGGAGTGCATGTTGCCAGAAATGTAATAATTGCAGGTACATTGAGACACAATGGAAAGTCATATGCAAGCCTGAGTCAATCAATACCTGCACGAATGGGCCCCTGATCTTTGGTACACGAAGTTCTCCCTTTGAAGCTGTGAGAAGTACAAGCAGCAAGTTCAGATAGGAAGAGGGCACACAGCTTTCTTCAGTGTGAGGATCGGTACTGGATTCCAGTTCTGAGGGGTTTTGTGGTATTTTTTCTGGCAACACTGTCATATTTTATGCTCTATGAAGTCAAACTCTCATCACTACAATCTGCTAGGTGTTAATAGATTATGTTGTAATGCATACATAAATTGTATTTCCAATACAAAAACACATATCTCTGTAATGTGAGAATTTGATCTCATAGGAGAATTTAAAGGCAGTTTATCTAAAACCTAAAACAAATAAATTGTTGGGAATCATATCTGTTTACTAAGGAAATTCAAAAGTGTAAATATTTATAATAGGAGGTACATGGATTTCTCATAACGTTATAGCTAGTTCCATTTGGGAATACACTCATTTTTGCTTAAAGTTTTCTATTTGCTTTTGAAATGTGACTCATACCCCATATATTAACTTCATTACTTGCTCATCATTTCTGTCCTATCCCTACTCTGTTGTTTTCCCAGGGCTTGTATTTCATTCAAAATTCCATCTGCTTTTAAATAATACCAAAGACTGGCCTTGATAAAAAGAATCTGTAAATTAAAGAGCACAATCCTACCTTAGTATTTAGAAAACAGATTTGTGCCATACTGTATATACCTATAAATATGCATATGTAATATTATCATCATTTAATTGTGTCAATTACTGGTAAATTTAGGGACCCCAGTGAAAAACAGTGGAAAAGGTATAAAAGTCTCTTCCTTGTAGAGTTTACAATCTGCATAGTCAAAATAGACACAACATTGAAGAAACTAACTTCACGTCTTCATGACAGATGTATGCTTTCAATCCTTTTTTTCCTGTTCCTTTCCTGAAATTTGAAAGAAACTGGCAAAATAAATAACACAGTGATTTTTTTACCCATCAATAGAAAAAATCTGTAACAGGCAGGGCCCAAGAATGAAGCCATTGTCAGTGCAGTGTGACATGACTGCTTGAGGAACTTGCAACAGCATTTGTGCATCAGGGCCCCTACACCAGTGCAAAAATAGTCATAAGGAAAACAAACTACAAGGCTCTAACTGGTGCTGGGCTGCCCACAGACATGCAGAAATTTCAGACGCTATCTGGGCCTTCTCTGAAAAGAAATCATTTGAAAATATCTACACAATGTCTTCAGCTCTCATATAGTCAGGCTCCCGTGAGTTTATTCCCATTTCCAAAGCAGAGGTAAACTGAAATAAATTACTGGAGATATATTTCTGTCAGCTCGAGAGAGCTAACTTTAAACCTGGAATACAGATATATTAAAATGGGGGAAAAGAGACATTTTGACTTCATCCAAAATATTTTGTCTCCTTTTTCAAGGCAGCATCACAAGTTGCCTGCTCCGACCCTGTAAAGCTGCTTCATTTACTGGAGAATACAAATTGCTCTTCTGAATCAAGAGTAAATATTAGTGTCAAATCGTAAGAGAAAAGTGAGACTATGACAGAAGGTAGGTGAAAAATCATGAAAATTGGAAGATTTGGACATTTTATAGGCTAATGAGAATCAAACCACAGCATTCATCTCTGGTTCAGTGGAAACTGAAAACTGATGGCACTGGATCAGCTCCCAAACTTATGATCACTATTGAGAACAACTGGACTGATATGGTGTAATAATTGGTGTAATAATTTAAACCATGGAGGCCACAGATTAAACAAAAACACAGTAGAAAGTTTACTCACAGTAGAGAGCGGACTAACTTCTAGAAGTTACCACTTTCAGAAAAGGACATGTTGATGCTAGATAGCACTAGAGAATGCTTCTTTCCTCTATCTGCTATAAAATGATGAATCTCAGTGTTAATTAGAGTGTTAAAAAAACAGTCCAGCGTTCCTGAGGAATTCTCATTAATGTCAGCCACAGATGTAGATACATTCCAGAGTCAAAGGTATTGCCATCTTTATATACAAAAAATTGATACAGTTACCAAAGAGGTCTAGAGATAATTAACAACACCCGCAATGCTTTGCCTTGTGTCTAAATTTGAAGTCCAAACATATCATCAAAGTTGCAACATTGAAAGTGCATGTTAAAAAATCAGAAATGTGCCCTTCTCCCTGCCTCATCTCATTTACAGCAATATAACTGTTTCATAGGACAGATACCTTGAAAGCACATTGTTGCCAAAGGATTTAAACAAGTCTTAAATAAAGTCATCTTTTCCACTGAAGCCTCAAGGGTCCAGAAATACAAGCAAATTCCTGTGATTCTCTTTATATAGGAAACTATTTTTCTCTCAACAATCTGTCCATGGTCTTTCAGGCCAGGCAGCTTCTGCTCTCCTGGAACTATTTCAAAAACAGTTTATAGAGGAAATCACAGCCCGGCAACAAAATCTCAAGGATTGACTCTTTCATGGTCTGCAAAATGATCAGCAGTCATGTAGCAATAAGGTGTAAATTGCAAGTTTACAGCACAGATCTGACAGTCTGTGTACAGCTTTGCCAGGATGGGGATAGTATGACATACACCACTTTGTGTTGCTCATAGAGCACTTCCAGGAGCAAAGCAGGTCTTGATGTGTTACTGCAGCTAGACAGCTCAAAGGCCGTAACGACAGCAGCTAGTGTAACAATAAATGACATTCTCACCACTGTCTTCTGGTCATAGTGAGCTCGCTTGAGGACATCTCCTTCGAGAGCATTCACAAGACTTCACAGTGTGTGGCGGCACAGGACACAGCACATTGCTCCCATCCCGTTTCCAGCATTTTGCTGTGCTCCTGCAAAGAAACATTCATGGCGGATTACTACATGCCTCACTGTAGGTTAGGACTGAGCACTCCTGTAGCAAGGGGAAGCTGCTGCATAGACCTATCACTGAACTACAGATTAAAGTCTACAAAAACCTGCATTGATGGGAAGGTGGAAACAGATGGTCAGGAGGTTGCAAGAATCTGCAAGATGTGCAACATGTGCATTCCACAGTGGTTTTGTGAGGGAGAGAGACAGGTTCTAAGGTTAAAACTGATCTTTGGACCTGAATTGGAACATAGATCCAAATTTCCTAGCTGGCAGGAATCTCTAGGCTCACCCAAGAGCTAATATAGACATTTATTTTCTAGCTCCTACCCTTTGTGTATTTAAAATACAGAAGAGGGGAAATGTGGTTGACCTCGTCCACTGGGGATCCCCAACAACTAGGGATTTTTTTTGGGGGGTGGGCAGCTTATCCTGTACTGATGGGTGGCCTGAGACTAGAGGAACACAAGAATCAGGGAGTTGTACGGTTGGTTTAACACTAACTATAGCTGTGTATACAAGACCCCTCTGGAGCTGTGCCAGGCGCGGCGTAGGCGATGTGGGGAACGTGGGCCAAGCCGTACAATGCGGGCCTGTGGTGCTTTAAGACCTGAGGCACACAAGCAGTGTGAGCTTCAAAGGGACGCTGGCAAACAAGCACACAAAGCACAAAGCGGTATCTTTCTGTAGCGGCGAGTTCTAGACCCAAGAGTTACTGCTTCGTCTCAGGGAATAACCTGGAGGCATAATCAGCTCCAATCTGTTTGTTTTTATCTCCTCCTGGGAGCCATTATATGATATTAACAAAATAAATCAATTTTAAATAACTCAGTGTGTAAGCTTACAACAGAGCTGTTCTTCAGGGCATACCTCAGGGACATTACACAGTCCTCCACCATTATGAATGAATGAATAGGTCTTAGCTGTACTGCCACGGAGTAATTTGTTTTAATAATGTCTGAATATACACTGAGGTAATATTTGTGCAAGCTGTAATAGTGTTCTCAGGGCAGAAATTCACATATTAAGAGAATAGTGTTTATTTACATTTAAAGTGCAGTTACGGACAGAAAAGAGGCTGTTAAAATGACACCAGGAGGATCATATTTATTCTCTCCCTGTGCTTTCAGTTCAGATCTGCCTGATGCGCGAGTCAAAGGTGTTTTCTTTTAAATGACAGTTACAGAAACTCCACATGGGATTTGAAAGACATCTGTTTTTTATCCTCATACCCATAGTGGAGAGTCTGCAACTAGATTTAACTGAAGAGTTGGCAGTAAGGAGAGATGCCAGATGCCCAGACTCTTCTTAATCCTTTACAAGAGTCAGCTCTTCCTCTCAGGGAAGGAATGTTATAGTTTGTAATTACCGAAATCCATACAAACATTAGAAGCACCACAGAAAGAGCAGTGTTTTTTGAAATGCGGGTGGGTTTTTCTGATCTGTTTTCTGATGTTGATTCCTTCTTCCATTAAAAATGGCAGAGTGCTCAAGAAGAGAAGACTATCCTGCAGGCTTCCTGGAGAAGATTTGATAAAGACATGCCAGGTCAGTACTTTTAAATAAGATTATAAAGCAGACACCCCATGATTGCCATTTCTTGATTCTCAAGAGTACCCTGGAATTAATATCTCCTCTCAGTTCCGTATTAAACTGTTCCAGAGGTATTCCCACCCTGACTTCTTTCTGCAGGGACTATACTCTTTCCTTTTAATTTGTGACAAGTGCTTGCTACCTTCATTCTTAGAAAACCAGCAAGAGGTACCATTTTTTAAAGGACAGATGAAATTCATTAGCAATAGCAACAAAAAAAATAGCACAAAAGTAAATCGAAGTATGCCAAGATCTAAAGGCCAGAAGACCCTGTAACAGCCACCAACTCACAATCATTTGATAGATCCTAACCTGCATTTAATTCTGGCAGAACATCTGGTTTGGCCGAGTGTTTTTCAAACCAAAAAAGGGGAAATTGTTGAGTTTTATATAATAAATATATACGCTCTGGAACAAACACTGACAAACACTTTTTATTCTCCGAGCCAGATACTCCTTTTTGTGATGTAGGGATTCTATGCACTTTCTTGTTGTTGTTGAAGTAGCTCATTGCATCATGAAGGTGAGTCTCCTGCCGCTCTGGATCGCTGCTTCAACAGCAGCTGCAGCTGCTGTCATGAGCTCCAGCTCATGACAACATGGCAAAAGCATGATGCTGAAGATAAAGCTGAGATGGAATTTCCAGTCTCAGCATTGCAATCAGTTATAGCTGTCTCTCTCTTTCCAAACAACAAAAGCCCTTCTGGGAAACAGTTACTGATTTTTGGCTCTGACTCTGAAGCAAATCTTTGCAAGCTTAGGAAAGTTTGAATGCAATCATTTGGCTGCCTTGGAGTTATCTCGAGTGAACAAAAACGCTCTTCATCTGTTAGGAACTTTGTTCAGCTTAAGGCAGCTGAAACATCATTCCAACACTTCACAAACCTATCTGCTTCTCCCCTTTCGTATTTTGTTTTATCAGGCTCAGGACTCAAGACTATCTAGACAAACTGCTTAAAAAACTGAATAAAACCAAAGTGCCTGATATTGCTGCAGAACTCAATCTCAGTGTGGATGACATCTCTGAATTTCATTTGCACTTGACTGTTTCCATTATAGCCACTGCCTGCAAATTAAAGTTCTTCTTGTGCAAGGACTATAAATACCACAAAATATAACATTTTGCTCTAAGGCAAAATGCTTCTGCTTAGGGGCAGAAGTAAAAATTTCAGTTCCTTTTCTACTTAAAATAAAAGCTCTGTGACAATCCATATGACATAGCAGAATTTCATTAAGTCACGTTGGCAGGAAGCTAAAGGTCAAAGGAATGATTTCCACTCTATGAAAATACAGAAGAATATAAACCAGGTTCACTTATCACAGGAACACTCTTGACTGTCATTGCTAAATTGTTGTAATACCTGAAGTTATAGGAATCATTCTTTTCTTCATAAAAGTACCAAAAAATTGTTTTAGAACCTTATCACAAATCTGATTCAGATTTATTAAAAAAAAAAAAAACTTATGTTTAGGTCCTATTTAGGTAGTTTCTTGAATACAACCATTAAGGTGGGTTTTTTTTTTTTTTTTTTGAATAGAAAATAAGTCTCTTTCAGTAAATACTTAACTTTTTAGAAGAGGTCTTTGTATGATGTAGTGTATAACAGTAAAAATTAATGGAATTTAAATATTTTTCAATCATTTTTCAAAACATTAAGAAGGCAACGGAAAAAAAAACCACTATGCTTTAGTTAAATTAGAATACAAAGTTTTTAGGTTAGGACAGAAAAAAAGCTTGTTCCTAGATCACTCCTGAAACCTTCACTAAATTTCTTCCTGTAGAGACAGTGGAACAGCATCATTTTCATGAGGGAAAGCATCACCAGAATTGTTAGAGGGAGCTCCTTGAAGACAAACTCTGACTCACCTTTGTTGTCTTCTGCCCAGGAAACAGCTTACTGCCCGTGACAGCAGTATGTATATTGTCACCCACTGTGTCTAAACATTTCCTTGAAATTTCTCTCTGCTCGAGTTCCCCTCACTGAAGACCCTCTGGAGAACTGAGGACGGCTGTATCTTAAGGGAGTGTTCTAAAAATGTGTGGAGGAAGTACCTTAAAACATGTTTAGAAGTACAACTATAGGTTAAATATATTTCCTGATAATAAATAAAAGCATGACAGTAGTGAGTAGGACCAATTGCAAGTGGATAGTGCTAACTCATGGAGGTTTTTTTTTTGTATACTTTAGTCAAAATGATAGGTTCAAACTCCTATTGAAACAGCAGATCTGATATGACCAATACTGTGAAAGCTAAAAAATTCTTCCCTTTAATGCAGCTGCTTTAATGCAACGTTATTTTTCTTAGGCTTGCTGAGACAGCAATAAATTTGGGCTATGCTTGACTTAACAGAGCATGTCTCTCCTTTTAAAAGAAAAGTAAGCTCAGGAACACAAATATACAGTCTTCAGCAGCTTTTCACAAACTTAAACAATGTTAACAGTGTCACACTAGTCAACATTTAGAGCCTGAGCCAAAGCTCAGTGAGGTAAACTGGAGACTTTCTGCTGATGTCAAGGGGCAGATGAACTGTCATGTACTGAGGATATTTTACTATTGCTACAGGCATGAGGTATAAAGAGCAGCCTATGATCAGAAAAGCACTTTCTAGATGCTTTTCTAGGAAGAACTGTTTAATTCTAGAAGCATATTAAAAGCAAGTGGAAACCAGCATGAGAGAAAGTAACACCCTTTAGCGCTTCTTATTTTTTGTGTATGAAGAAAAAATAACATGCTGTTTCATCCAGGAGTGATCTGAACACAGCCGCATCAGACTGTACTCTGAACCAACCTCATTTGGAAAGGGAGAGCAGAGGAATGCTAGAAATCAAGGTGCTTGTTCACTATAACCATTTAGAATACATCTTTGTCATTTTTTTAAGAGAGAATCTGGTGTGTTCTGCATTTTCCTCACTAAATGACAAGCTTCAGAGTGGAGCTTCAGAGGCAGTGCATATGAAACACTTTTTTGCTGTAGGACCCTGATTCTAGCTACAGACTCTTTGTATTTCTGAGAGAAATAATAATAGCAATAATAACAATTGTTAACTTTCTGTTACCTAAACTGATGGCATCCATATAAAATACAGCTGCACAGTCAGTAAATTACAGCACCAAAATACTAACAGAGTGCTGGAGATGAAAGGACAAAAACACAGTACAGGAGAAAAATCTGTTAGGAAACACTACTCAGTATATAGACTTCGGGATAGGAAATAAAATCTGTCAAAACCTGGCTATCTGTAGAAGATCAACAAGGCGAACTGGAATGTTTTTTCTCGTTTGAAGAGCCCTAGGTGCCACATCAGCTCTCTCTTGCCCTTCTTGTAAGAATGGTTTCCACTCCTCATATGACTGGACTGGTGACTGCTCTGTTTCCTGGTAAGCAAATTTTCACATCTCACCCCACGTCTCATGCAATAATGAGGTGCAGTATAATCTGCAGTGGCCTGGAGTGGTGTAACTATTGCTTCACTTTCATGTATCTTACCGTTAATGTATGGGAAGGACTTGAAAGCACCCACCTCATAACTTTACCCATCTGGGTGTGGAAAAGAGTGTAATTCATGGAACTCTTAAAATAGGGGCTAAAGCTCACCAAGTCCTTTGGACAAAATCACTAAATGTAAAGTCATTAAACAGCCAATTATCAAAATCTGATAACTGAAACAGAAGTAGAGACAGAAACCTCAAACCACAGGCACCTGAACCACCCCAAAGCATGGCCTAATGAAAAGCAGTTCAGAAATCTCGGATGGGTGTAAGGGCTTTATGAGATACTCATTTGTATCACAGGGGCATGCATATTTGTAAGTGGATTGGAGATGGGGGAAATGTGATACGCAGGAGACAGAAAACAAACAGAAGCAGCAGCAAGGTAGGCACAGCAATAGATGCACTGGCAACCCCGAATAAAATGCTGAGTGGTGCACAATTCAGCACGATGCCTCTGCAATATGTAAGCACAGAGAATAAAAAGAGCTATAAGCACAGACTGTTTCCTAATAGACTGCTATTGCGTTCAGAGAGACAGGTCCCTGTATTTACATACTTTGTAAACAAAGATTACCTCCAGGTTAATAAATTCCATTACTTTTCCTAATTTTTCTAATTGGAAAAAATCATGTGAAATTTTGTGCCCTGAAACAGGATGCTGTTTCAAAAGCTTCTCTTCAAAGCCTGCAAAATCAGTTTTATGACAGTCAAATCACAAGCATCTAAATGCCCTGCAGAAAGAGAAAGGTTGTGAGACCCAACCCCCATTGGTTTCACTGCAGCTTTTGCCCTCATGGGCTTTAGAGGCGCCACTAGAAAGGCCTGCATTAAAGCTCCTAGTTCTTGGTCTTGTGCAGCAGCTCCGCGTGGCTCAACCCCATGAAACACAGAAATTCTGCAAGGTTCTAGCTGCAAAGCCAGTGGGCTTCTTCAGTGACATAGTCAAAAAGCAGGCCCTGAAGCGCTGAAGTCTACAGTCAAGGCTATTCAAAGATTTTGAAATTACTGAGGTTGTATAATATTAACCTAAAGCTATGTCTTGAGCAAAACTCATTTCAGCATTACCATCTCTGTTTTTTATTTCCATGGAGCTTTGCCAAGGCAAAGGCAGCTCCAGCTGAGGACCACCAGACCTGGTGTCACTTGCTGACAAGTTTTTTGGCAGAGCATAGAATTAACAACGGTCTTTGATTGAAAGACCTGGGCTAGACCAAGGGCTGGACCATTACAGCCAAAATTTCTTGGCCACTACCTGATACACAGAGCAACCTGGCATGGTAAAAATCTGTGTTGGGGGACTCACAGTTGTGAATGCCAGGCTAGCTCTTGGAGGTGATGATGGCACCGTTCCAGTAGCACAGGTCTCTCTAGGTTTGAAAATTGAGCCTTGATGTCTGTACTTGGGTTCTGAAAAGTCCATCTCCAAGGTACCACCATAGTGGCCCATCAAAATTTTTAGAGAGCAAAATCAGCTCCTTTTTCAGATTTACTCTTTGTTTAGGCTCAATAAGAAGAGTGGGTTTTGATTTCCTTGCAAGAGAGCTATATAAAACAAACTTAAGGGGTGAAATTTTGCTCATTCCTCACATATACATTTCAGATTATTTTTTGGTCTTAACTGACCACTTCTAAAAATGGTAAGTTATACACAAACAGATTAAGCAAGCTTGCTGGGATTCTAATTTGTGTTTGTAGACACTGCCTTGCAAGGGAAAAATATTCATGGTTTTCAGTGGTGCTTTACTGCTGCTACAGTCCTGCTTGCATAGGATTACTGAGTAAATTGGCAGCAAAAATGATCCCAACACATATCCAGCAATAGACTTAAGGAAATGGAAATTCTACATGGAGACATGGTTTGTCTATGGCTTAACAAGGTGGAGGACTTATTCAACCCCAGGGTAAACAGAGGTAACAGGAAGCCAGATAAGAGACCCCAAAGCCTTTGCCAGGAAAGAAATAACAAAAATAATCTCTTGGTGCTTAGAAGGGAAACCAGGGGCCCACATTTTACAACCAGCTCACTACTGAACTTTGGAGGGAACAGGCTTTCCAGTAATGGAATCAACCAGTTTCCAGACAAGCTCTCCTTCCTCAGTGGCTGGGAACTGACAATACTTCTATATCAACAGTGCTGGGAATGTAAGTGTAATGTAAAATGAAATATTTATGATGTTATTGCAAGTGCTACATATAAACTGCAAGTTCCTGTAACTCTTACTGGCAAGACTGTTTCCTACACTGCCACAGTACAATCTCGTAAAGCCTACAAGTTTCAAGAGCTGCAGTTTAAGCTCCAGAAGAGAAGCTTTCTGACCTGGAGAAGTATAAAAGTATTTTTAAGTCAATATTGTTTTCTTAGGAACTTACTGCTTGTTTGACAGTTTTAGAAATAAACTTCCATCAAGAAAAACACTGTCGGTCTCACTCTCTCATACTGCCTTGTTCATTCTCGTTCTGCCCCAGCCTAATGCTGAGAAATCTTAGAAAAGGAATAAGAGACTTATCCCTTTACTTAAGAGACAGCAATTTCTTTTCAGTCCACATAGCTCTGCTGGCAAACAGTAACTCCTGTCTATTGCTATGGTGATTTCTTTAGTATGTCAACAACTGTTCTCTAAGGAACTAATTTAAATCACTACCCTGCCATCAACAGACCCTTGCAATCCATGCACCACATTGATAAGAATAAAGAAAGCCAAGCAGCGATTAAAGTTATTTAATGAGGCTCCCTCTCCTAATGACACCAGGATATATAGAACAGATTTATCTTGAGCACAGTTAAAATCATTCGAAGAGAATGGTCAAATTCTCTGATTATACTACCAGTGAAAATGCAGCACTTCTGCAAAATGATAGACCAGAGCAAGTGGGATCTTCCTTAGTGCATCACAGTGATCTCCACCCTACCCCTCTGTTCTAGTATTTTTCCAAGGGTTTGGTCCATCTGTGGTCTCCTGGGGCAAGAATTTGCCTTATTTTTATTCTGCAATGTATAGAGTATATATCTACTTCTACAGAAATATTTTCTTTCTATGACTAATTCCTTCAAATCTGCTGCTCTGTAATTTTTACAGAAACGAATGGAGTTATTGTGCCTGCAGAGCTCATGCGCTAAACATCCATGGCGAAATGATATAAACATTTCACATCCCTCAAGGACAAGAAACAGAATTCCTCAGCCCTCATCTTCCACATCATAACATTCACATTTCTGCTTATCTAGTGTGATCCTTTGGAGTGCCTGAGCCAAACAATTCAGATTACCACTGGAGGATCACACTACCACTGAAGGATACAAAAGGATCATCTCATCTACCACTGGCCAAAAGAATGACAGGTTTCTAGTGGATTTACCTGGTTTCCTGTGGAAGCCTCACAACCTGGCCCCATCTGTAAACTGAAGAGTGCATATATAGTCTAAGAGAGAAAAGGTAAATCTGGTGGGCAGGTTAGTTGTGCAGTTGTGACTCATATGCTCACAGTTAAACTGATTTGGAGACAGGGAAACAACTTTTTTTCAAGTCAGGTTCATAGAGACCTTGGAGATGTTCTGGTTTATTTTCCATGGAATCAAACATGCTTATCTGCCAGTGCATTGCATTCAACAGCTTCTATCTATTGCAAGAGCATTTGGCAGTAGGATCACTTCAGTCCTTCTGTTTACTGGTTAAAGTTAGTGACCATTTAGCTTTTCAAAGATATCAATGTTTGCAAAATAATTAGCCCGAATCTCGTTTTATACTGACAATTCAACACCATGAGCTTTGTTTGACAGACATAAAAATAAGTATTTTTTATGGATTCCTCATTGCTAGGTAAAAGCAGAGGCATACACCAGAGACTAGCACCACTATGTGTACAAAGGGGGAAAAAGCACTTGTGATCAATCATATCAAAAGGCCAAAGAGAAAAGTCAGCCTCAGGACCCACTCCAGAAACCCCAAATCCATCCAAATATATGTTGTCTGTAAGGCCTTATTAAAAAGCAGCCTAAAAACTAACCTCGGCCAATGAGGAAATTTATTTCCCACTGGATTTATTTTAGCAATTTGCTTCATCAGATGCCATGCAGCAGGTGGAAACAGGTCAGGCCTCAAAGGAAAAGCTGACCGTAAATAACTGAAGCATTTTTCTGAAAAAAAGTCCACAGTGAGTTGTTTTTCTGCCCCTCAACAAAAATCCTGTTTGTCACGATTTGAACTCTAAGGTCATCTCACAAAAACACTTGAAAAAAACCTTTCATCATAATCTCTTCAAATCACAGTGAATTCCTACAACATATTGCCTGTTTTTTCACTTCTTGCTAAATACGAATAATTTCAAAAACAGAGGGCAGCTTGCTTTACTTCTACATGACTGGGAAGTCCATTTATTTGATGTGATCTCCAAGCGAAGCGTAGAAGGAAAACAGGATACTGTATCTGGCAGCAAATATGTGGCAATCACACAAAGTAAACTCCTGATATGTCTGTAATCTCTTTGTTGGCTTATCCTTGATACAATTTAAGGCTCTGGAAAAAGCCACCAATCCATTGCATGAGAAGTGTGATGGAACTTTTTAGTCATGGCAATTTGCTTCTCATGGGACTCTGACAGACAGAAAATATGGTGAACTGGAAGGAACAAATCCCGAGGTGCAAGTCCCTAGTCTCCTAGTCCTACTTAAACCTATCAATGAGAATTGCAGGCAGGTAAACCTGAGGGAAAGGGTGACTTAACAGAATTCCCTCTTTTCTGTTTTCTTTCAGCCCACAGTATGCCAACAAACCCTTTAGCCTCAAAGTCTTTAAATCAGAGGGATAGGGAGAATATTTGCAGATTGTTAAGGAGATGCAGTACTACACAGTACAACTAATAGTAGTAGTACGGAGGTATCTTCAGTTTTATTCCTGCAAGCATCATTTTTTGATCTTTACTCTTTTTTTAGCTCTCGGGTGACATTATTTGCTGAGAAAAATGGACTCATCTGTGTCCATTTGTGCTTCCAAAAATCACATGTTTTCCACCCTGTTCCTCCTAAAGGAACATTCTAGAGAGATGGAAAACAAATAAACAAACAAACAAAAACTTACAGGCACACTGCATATACGGGCAGCAGGTGCTCCCCTTACATATCCTACTAGTCTTTGGGGAGGTGACATCAGGGACTTTCAAGGTGGGATTTTGAGACACATGATGACTTTACATAGGCAAAAGTGGCTTGACAGAAGGGGCAAGATAGACCAAGACTTCCCTCCCCACCTGGTGGGCCTGAGCCTCACCTAAATCCCATAAAGTGTTCACACAGCCCGGCTGCGGAGCAGCTTGGCAGCTGTGCATGGGTATGGACCTGCCTTGACTGTCTTACACTGGAAAAGCCCTCAGGTCCCATGATGCTTGTTTGCTTGGGTGCAGAGCGGGGAAATCATTAGAGAAAGATATGCTAGAGCTCCATTGCTGCAGTCACGGGTTCCCATGACCAAGTCAGCAATGGCGGGGGAAAGCAGAGCGGAGGAAAGAGCCTCCAGCAGGACTATCAAAATGTGAGTGGGTAAACACCACGCAGGTGCCCCTGTCCCACCAGCACGGGAGCCTCGGCCACCAGCTCACCTGCCCTTGGTGCAGCAGGGGCTGTGGCATCAAGTCTTCCTTCCCAGGGGCCCCGGAGCCGGCTCGGAGCCGCCCTCCTGTCCTCTGCCCTTTCCTCAGCTCACTAACTGCAGCCATAACCCCTGGGCGGGGGAGCCCCCTTCACGCACCTGGAGGGCTGGAATGTTCCGGGGCCAACTGCCAACGGCCGACGGCCACTGGTCAACAAGCAACCGCCAACTGCCAACGGCCAGTGGCCAATGGTCAACAAGCAACCGCCAACTGCCAATGGCCAACAAGTAACTGCCAACCACCAGCTGACGCGGTGACTCTCTACAAGGGGTCTCTGATTCGCAGAGCTCCGTTTCTCCCCCAGGGCAGGTCCCAGCTGCCTGACAGCAGGTTTGAAATGCTCGGGCACCTTTTGGCATCACTTGTGGGGAGTAATTGCCCGGTGAGAGGGAGGAATGGCCTTTTGCAGGCGGGAAGATCAAGACATGGTTTAATGCACTGTGAAATGGCTGCTGTGTGAAAAGAAATGTGAGGCAGCTTGAAAACAGCTCTGTTTTCTTTCTTTCCGGGCAACCCCGCATGGTGCAGTGTACTGCCAGCTATGGTGTCTGGTACACTGCTAGCGACGCAGCTTCAGCCAGAGTGACAGAAATAAACAAGACCTGAATCATGTCCTTTTCTTAACTGTTTTTTCCTTTTTTCTCATTAAAAAAAAAAATCAGGGGAAAATACCAGGTATCTGAGGTGTCCTTTGTAGGGGACAGTAGGGTAAAAATGCTAAAAGAGGTGTATTGGCTTACTGAAAGCCTTGCTTCATACCCCGCAGCGGGCCCTTCCACAGGAGCCCATCTCTCAGCATGGGGGTGCGTGAGTGCTGGGCTCTCTGCTTACACCCTCGCTCAGGGGCCTCCTCCTTCAGCGAATACCACTGCCCGCCTCGACGCTGCCTTGGGAGGCATCAATCTTGCCGCATGTCAGCACAATTTCGGATGAAAAGCAGGCAGAACCCAGCTTTATAGAGTTTTTGTTTCTCGCAGTCTCAAGCTATTTGGGGCAAAAGCAAACTTTCTTTTTGGCTTGCTCACCACTTTTTTAGCTTCTTCACTTTTTTTTTTCCTTCTTTTTCCTTGAAAAAGACAGTCAACTATTTTCTAAAACACTCTGCCTATTTAGAAAATAAAAGAAGAAGCAGTGAGAAATTTCAAGTTAAATGGAAAAATTAGTTTTGGCAAATTTTAAGTAAAACATTTCCCAAATGTTGACCATTCCTAAAAGTTAATTCCTAATTTTCTTCCTAATTTATGGGGCAAGCTGCAGAGAACAGACAGACCAGGGCCTATACTTAACGGAACCCAGGATATTTCTGTAAACACGTTATCCTCCATTTCTGCTCCTCCTTCCATTTTCTCAGCAAAATTAGTCCTGGAGGGGTGTCAGGCCAAACTCCAGCATCTGCTGCAGTCGCTTTGTGCCACAGCAGTTACAAGTGGCCACAGCCTCGCAGGAAGTGTTTGATGTGTAGCAAGCAGCTCTCTTTCACAGCTCTTAGCAGAGATAAAAGAGGCAGGACATATTATATAGATAGCTAGGTGAGAGAAAAACAGTTCAAGTGGCCGCTCTCCAAAACTCTAGTCCTTAAACAGATAAGTAAACTGGCTGTACTGTGGAGCAGCCCTTTGGGTCTCCTCATAGTGAAGGTTCCCTTAAGCTTAGCGTACTTTAGCATGACAAAGGAGACATAATGACATAAATTCACTTTTTATTCCCCTTTATCAAGCTGTTTTTTCTTGGTTCAGTCTTCTAAGAGGCACAGCAAAGAACCAGCTCCAGTGTCCTTCTCTTCTGAAGTGACCGTAGAGATACAGTGTTCAAGAGAAAATAAAACCGTGTTAGGATCTTCTGATACAGGTTCACTCCACACATGTCTGTTTTAGAAAGAAATAGGCTGGGTTCTCTTCTGTGACTCTTCCCTGTTCCACTGTTGTCTCACAACATTTTTGTTCTTCCTGACAGAAGGAAAGCACTGACCCATCTGTCAGTGCCATCTCTCCTTCAACAAACTGCTTTACGTATTTCTTCACAAACAGCTGAATAATGGACCAGTGCCAAAGTCCTGGTCAAGAGAAAAGCTACTAGTAGTTACAGCTCCTCAGCAGTATACATGTTTCTGAGTGGGATTTATTATAACTGTTGTTTGGAACAGAGCTGTGCTGGAGGTGCCACATCCCATAAACTAGTTTAAGCTGAGGTAAAGTATGTGCCAAAATACAGCAATATGCTTGCTAGCTCAACAAATCTAGCAAGTAAATGTCTGTGAGAAACACAGCTTCAATATTTTCAGACATTTAATCCAACCAAGAGTTGCATAACTAAGGAGGCTCTTACAAAACTGCTGATTAACACGCAGTGTAGTAGAATGCTACAGCACTTTGCATTTGATTTTTTAAAGGCAAAACAATTTTTAAGAAAAAAATTCCTGTCCAGACTCAGTTTAGCTGTACACTAAGGAAAAACACTCAAACTCTCAAAGTATGGCATTTGCCACCAGGGACTCCTAAGTTATAATTCCACATCTCTTTATAGACTCAGAAAAGTACCTTAATTCCAGTCCAGACAGGGAACCTTTTATATTGGTAAGCACTTGAGCCATACAAGTATATTCATTTCTGTGGGATTACTCATGTGAGTAACTCATCACCGGGAGCATTCCAAATCTGGCTCTCAGTATGATGTGAAAAAATCTGCCACATATTTTAATGGGTCTGGCCTTCATGGGGGGAAAAGTTATTTACAGTGATACTAGAAGGAATAATAAGAAAATGAAGAGATCTTCCTCATAGGAAAATCTGTTAAATTGAAGAGTAATCTCCTAAGCAACAGAGATTTTATTGACTACTATAATTACGGTGGATTAAGAAAGTGTACATTAAACGAATCAAATGTTTCTACCCCTGCTATGAGGGACTCAAAACAAATGAGTCAGTTCAGGCTCTTTAGTTTGCAGCATCCATTATTTTTTTGACAAGTGTTTTTTGTAGTACAGTGCCATACAATGACTAATATCAGGTGACTAAGACATCTGTGAGAAGAGTACATTTACCATGAAGTACAACTAGGGAAGTGAACCCCACCAAAATTTACCTAGAACTGTTATTTATCCGTTGAGCAAAATCTGGGATGTTGTTTTGCAGCCTTTTGGAACCCACCTGGAACTGGGTCTTCCCAAAATATACTTACTGATTTGTGTATTTCTTTTGCTCTGGTTGTGGGTTCAGAACAACGCTTCAGCTAAACAGTGACATGCCTGGACGTGGACTTGCTTAGCACAGGGGCTGTGCCACTGGGGCTTGATGAGCAGCATCATGTTATAGCTTCTCTCAATATACCTCGCAGCAGTAAGCAGCCCCCATGCCATCATGCTTGCACCATGAATATTAGAGGACTTTTTGCTAGCAGAGCAAGTATAAATATCATTTAGAATTTCTGGTTTGTTACTCACCTTAGTCTAGACCTGAGCTGGGCTGCAGAAATCTCGGTTTTTGAACAGGAAACTGTATGACTGACGCACTGCATGGCTCAGCATTTCAGAGAGAGTTACAGCCTGCATGCAATACATTGCATGGTGTTACCAGGGCTTTGAATATGACACTTGGATGACTCATAACTAGAGTACTTTTTTAAAAAAAAACTTCTTATCCTCAGACAGAGATAGGGGAAGAGAACATGTGAAGGTTAACCCAATGAATGACTGTACATTGCCCTGTGAGCTTTATTCTCTAAAAACTCTTAGCTCAATTGGAAGTTACTGTGGCTACAAGAATACCAGGGAACACATATCATAGTTTATTCATTCTTTTCATACCAGAAAGGCCTCCCTCTGAGGAGAGTTTAGTCCATTTTCCATCTGGAAGTATTCTGTGTTCAGAAGCCAGTGACCTGAGAGGAAGGATGTTCTCACTGCAGGGGAAAGAAAAGAAAACCTCTGTGAATTCCAAGGAATTAATGTCACCGATCTTCTTATATTATCCATAATCAAAGCGATTAATTGCTATCTACACTAAAACCTCAGCACTGCTCAGGCAGAACATTATAGCTTCTCCCATTCTCCCACTCCTGGACTTTTACATTGTTGGAGCTTTAAGGAAACATAGGGTTAGTAAAAGTAATGTTCACGGTTTTTACAAGCATTGGTAAGAAGGTCAGCAGAGAGATCCATACCCAAAGCTCACGACTTGCCTCTGAAGGAGCATGTTTGCATTGCCCAGTCTGTGAAGCGATTCCAAAACTGGTTCAGAAACAGGTTAACTGTCTTAGCTTGGAAATCCACTGGGCTAATTGACCTGTCTGAAATATTCCACTCCTCTGCACACATGATGAGGTTATTGCAGATAAGTCAGGTATCTCACCAATATACAATGTATAAAGCAAGCTTGTGCATTATATGGCACAAATCATACAGCACTACCAGGTCAAACTCGCACAGTGCCTGAAGGAGAAGACTGTAAAATCTAAGTGACAGAAAGTTTGCACCATCGACCAGTGTATTCAGATACGCAGCATGTACTTAACAAGCTATAAGAGACTGAGAGCTACAACTGAAAAAAAGTGCAGTTGCTGGACAATCTGACAAGCAGGACTGTGCTTAACACTCAGAAGTGTGAGACCTGCTTGGCATCTGTAGAGGAAAACTGGAGCTAAAGAAAAAGACAACAACTGTGTATTTTGTGCAGTGTTTGGCTCCACTGCCAGTGAAAGGAAAACCAGGCTCAAGTTCATAAATGTTCTGCTGGTACTTTGCTTTGTTTTCCCTTACCTCACCCTAACACCTTTCATATTACCTTATTAACATAAACCACTGGTTACATTACACAGATGCTTAGTCTTTGCAACAGATTAGGGGAGGTGTGATAATGACACAGTGGGTTGAATTACACTTACTTATTCAACAATGTTTTCAAGTCTTTTGCCCAAAATCAAAACAACTACCCTTTTAGGGAATGCAGTGTCAAAATACATACAGGCAAAGCTGTGTCTGAAATTTTAATTGCAAAAAAGTCAGGAAGCTCAGACTGAAGGTTTCCAGAGCAACTCCAACCCCTTTCTCCTGCAAGTATTGCATTGTTACAATAAGGTCTTTCATTACAAAATCACACAGAAATGGCAGTTCAGCCTGCTTTTCATCCCCACAAATCATCTAACATTTAAACAAAGATTTTCATTCCTTTTCTGTCACCTCTACCTGCCTGGGTCTTTAGGAGGGCTGATGATGTTCTGAAAGACCCTGTAGAAATAGTTATGAGGGAGTCTGCACATGTAAGTAAGGTTCAGGACACAAAATTCAACAAGGTGCTTAGTACATACCTGTCTTAAAGGACACTGCGGGACTCACTAATTAGTACACGCACTTCAGTTTAGGTGCCTTTTTAAACTCTAACCAGGTGAACTCTAGTACCCCAAACAAGGAGGAGATTGATTCCAGTTCCCTGGATCGTTGCTGTGTTATACAGAACTCAGACAAGGAAGCTGCAGTGAAACTCTTTTAGTGATAACAAAAAAAAAAACTGATCTGCTATTTCAGGATGGTGTTTGATGAGTTCAGAGAGGGTATCAGGGAAACTGGTGGATTAGTCACAGCAGGGACTAAATTCAGGAAGTCTGCAAATCTTGCCCAGCCCTGTGTTCCTCTTTTCTTGCACACTAATTTTGTTTAGGCATCAGTGATCCAGTCCAGCATCAACAGTTCAGGTGTACTGCACTCTGCGTACCTTCCCCAAGCAATCCTGGATCAGCTTCCAGAGCTGAAGCTCCGTAGGAGATTTCAGAAGCTGTATGTAATGAACCAAAGCAAGTATCTGCCTCTACGGACAGTTTCAATGAGTCTCACTCCTACATCTGGCGTGAATGGAAAGCACAGAATACCTATATAAAGGCCTGAATTTGGAGAAGAAACTACTTATTTTCCTATATGGCCTACGTATGTGCTAAAAGAGATTAACTGCTGTACCAGCTTAAAACATTCCTACCCCAAACTGGTCCAGCCACCAGCTTTGAGAAAAGCAAGTCTTCACTGATGTTGAGTGTGACTTACACAGTCTGGCTACAGATTCAGCTTTTGAACCTCCTCTTTTACATACACGTATTAGTGTTTTGATCTAGGCGGCTCGACAAACTGCAAGTGTAAATGCAACACAACACAATAGATGAGAAAGTCCCATGGCGTCAAATTACAAACACCACCACTTTCCTTCCATGTTGTAGGATATTCACCTACTAGTTTTACATCCTTTTCCTTCCCTTTTCTGAAGTTTAAAAAGTCCTGCTTTCGAAGACCTGTTTGCACAAATGGAAATAAGATGTGCTGAGTCAGAACTCAAGTCAATCGCCTGGGGCAGGATGTGCTAATTCCACAGTGCACTATAGCTCAAGCATTAAGGCAGGATTAACTTCTAATGTCCACTGATTAAAAAAAGGCAGAAAGACCAGACGTTACCGTGCTTTAAACAGACATGCCTACTCATCTGTGCCTGGATGCCATCCAGATGTTTGAGTGAGTGCCTATTTCCCCCATTAATATTTGCTGCCTCTAACTGTCCTGGAAACCTTCCCTAATGACACTGCCAGTGCAAAACAAGTACTCAGTTGGTTCAGCCTTCTGGATCTAATCATTTACACCCTTGCCCTCATGAACTGTGGGACGCATCCCTTATCTCTAACCTGAATTCCTTCAAATATCTTCAGCAGTTAAGCCCCTGCCTCAGGAGAGCTGAAGTAGTTAAGGATTTGCTGAAGAGATCACTGTGAAATCTTAGGATACATTGAATGGTAGCCAGGTTATGATTGTAGCTTCCTCAGTGAAACTTTTATTTACCTATTTAGCAACTCACAGGTTGTACAAAGGCACCATCTATAAAGCTCAATACAGATGTAGATATTCCCACATTAAATACTGCATTAAAACAGTCAGACAGCTATTCATGGAGTGCTCACGTGCACTGCAGCGGGTAGGGGAATAAGCTAATCAAACATCACCCTGCTGACTACTACAGGACTATGATTCATTTTTACTTGTTTAATGTCACATTATTCCCTGCCTTGAGTAGTAGTGACCTATTTCTTGCCAGTAGGCCATCTGGGCAGACACATAAATCATGCGACAGGCACCTGCTATAATGGAGATTAGCTTTCTTCCCAGGAGAAGCAAAGAGAAAAAAAGAGCAATCCAGCAAGCACTGGCAGAACTGCCTCTTGGTTGAATTACTAACATATGATGTAATGCAGTTTGGCTCTTCTTTCCAGCTTGAGAGCTGTCAGACTGCCTTTCGTGTCTGTAAATAGTCAGGGCAGGCATCATATAGAAATATATGAGCCCATACCCAGGGAGAGGTTGTGGCTGAGGTCAGGGCAATGTTACAGACACCATTGCAATTTCTTCTTGCTAATCATGGTAAATCAGTGGCGTTAATCGAAGCTGTGGAACAGCAGTCAGCAGTGATTTTTCTTGACTTTGCCCTCCCAAGCAATTTTTAAAAATTAGATATATATCAAAAGTCAAAATTTCAGCTGAAATATCTGTCTCACAGCTACTTTGTCAGGCACTGGCCAATGTCACATTGCCTAGAGGCCATTTGTAAGAGATCCAATATTTACTCACATGAATCTTCCAGAGGACTGTGGCTAAATCCAGCAGAATTCAGGAGGAGTTTTCTCAGTGTTTACATGAGGCCCAAAATTCATACCTAAATATCTAAATGATCAGTAAGCACGCTCCTTCAAAAATTTGCTTCATTGATTTGACAGTGAAACAGAGGTTTCTTCCAGATGTCTCTTTCCAGAGGTTTCTTCCCGGTTGTTGAACAGGAGCAGTGTATGTTTATCTCTGTGTAACTTTTAAAACTATCTTTAGGGTTCTATTGTTCATGGATCATACAGTCTGCATGGCTGCAGAATAGGCTGCAGTTGGAGCTTTTAGTCCTTATTGTTGTTTGTTAGAACTAGCAGGTTGATCTATAGCAGGTTATTTAATACGCATTTACTGATGATTCCTTTACAGATTTCCTGAATCAATTAATAGTGGTTACATATGGATGCAAAATACTAGAATACATTTATCTAATCCCACGTGGCAATTCTTATATTTTTGGGGAAAAAAAATAGATTATAGAAGATCAAATGAACTGTATCAAGTGGATGAGAGAAATGGATTGTCACTTGTCAAATGGATTACCTATAATTTCATAGGTAATTTGCAAGAATTCAACTAAGCTGAAACTTAAGACATTGCAATAATTGCTCAAAATGAGATAGATCCACCTTCTGTGCTCAGTTATACCAGTTTGAGCTTAGTGTTTTCTCCAAACTGAAGGTATGACTGAGTGGAAAATAAGCACATATCCAGCAAAATTGGCATCTTGTCACACTTCTCAGTAAATGTTTTATAAATTTTACCAGTTCAGGGAAAAGAAAGAATCACTGCAGGATGCATCTTATAAGGGAAAATAAAGTCTCTTTAGCAGCAGTTCACTGACAGTAGTGGAACCAAGTCAGCTGCAGTTTAAATGGCAGTCATTAACAAAAAAATAAGACAGTGTTTTACAGCCAAAATTCGGCTGAAAAGGACTGTTATACAGTATATTGCATCATTATCAGACAGCCTGGCTAACTCTGTTAATACAACAGTCCTAAATATCATTTGTTACCTATGTGTGAGGATTGCAAGCGAGTTTAAGTAGGGGGGAATTTGACCCAAAATAAGATAAAACTGGTGATCTGATCATTTGGGCACCTTCTGCATAAAAGTTTGCTCAGTGCCCAGTAGCTGCCCTTCAAATACCTGTGGAGCTTTAGGAGACCATACTGTCGTCTCATTCCTAGCCAGTGAAGTCAGGCTGTAACCAAGGCAGCAGCGAGTGTAACACTCGGCTGTATGCAAAGGTCCCAGCTGATAAAGCAGACTCTTATACAAATACACATGTGCCTGCATCAGTGTGTGTGTGTGTACATGAAGTAAGGGAGTGTATGGCTCAGGGTGGCGGTGGGGGAGAGCAGAGTAACCTGCTAAAACGTGGCTTGCCAGAGCTCCGGGGAGGCTGCCAGTTGGATCTCGGCGCTGAGGCCATGCTGAAAGACACTTCTGAGGATAGCGTGTGCGGGTCACAGGAAGAGCAGGCAGACAGGATGGGAAGGGATAATTCAGTCAGGGAACATCACCCAGTGCCAGCTGATTCTGGCATAATACAATGAAGTTGCCTTTCAGGGAGAAAATGCTCGTTTCAGCCTGAGCTGTTCTAAACATTGCATTTGTTGCACAGAGAAAAACACAGAAAAAGACATCCCTTTTGCTGTCTGGAGCTCTTTTGCTCCAGTCTGCACTCCTATTATGAGTGCCTGGAGCCCATGAGCTGGCAGCAGACGCTTCTATAGAGCTGGGGAAAGCGACAGTCTTTCTTTAATCATTCCAAGGCTGGCATTTGCTCAAGCTTTTATTTATCCTCTTCCAATGAAACTGCAGCCTTATTTCTTTCCTTTCATTAAAATAAATTGATGTAGGATTGATGATCCCGGAGCCTGATATCTCCCACATATTCAAAAATTAGCTACAGCAGTAGCTACTGCCAAAACAGCGCATGCTGATGTGTTGCAAGCCTAATCCCCAAACTCCTCCTTTAAGCGCGAGAAGCCCGTTTCCATGGCCTGGTCAGCCCCTGGTGTCTTTGCAGCTGCGAAGGTGCAAGCACAGTGATGACTTTGTAAAGGGAGGAGGCTTGTCTAGGGAGCAGCAACATGGTGCCTCACATGGTGGCTGATGCAACCGAGCACAGACAAAATTCAAGTGAAAATCAACTGAGTAATTAGAAATATGTCAATTCCTCTTACCACACAGCACACTAGTTCACCTTGGGAACAGGCAGCTCCTCCGGAGCTTAAGTCTGTTTTGAACAAAGTGTGTTGAGCTGAATCTAAACAGACATCTACTCTGACCCAAATCACACAGGAATCACTATTTTGATGATTTTGCTGAAGCTGAGGTAGAATGAGCAAACATTATTTTTTTCTGATTCTGAATAGCAGACCAAAAGCTGACATCCTCACCAGGGTCCTTCCTACACGGGACCTGTGTGTGTAGCTGCATCTCACAGCTTCTTCACCCATTTCCCATCTCTTGGTTCATGAGACTCTCCCAAATGTAAACTGTGATGCTGCTTTGCTCTGCAGACCTTTGTAGGGGGCAGTTCACAAGAATGAAATTTGCACTTGCCTAAATTGATGCCCCTCAGAGACACTGGCCTATTTTTTCTTTTCTCCTGGATTGAAATATGCTCTGAGATTGCTGGGTCCCCTCTGTGTCAGCTTCTTCCAGCTCAAGCACCTAGCACACCTAGGAGGGTACCTCACATCACAGAGGTACATGTGTATATTTGTGACTGTACAGGCACACATTACAGGGATGGCAGAGGAACCTGCTTGAGGAACCTTAGTCCTTCAAAACAAGTGACCCTCAGAAGGTGAAGAGAAGGATGATCTGAAAATCAGAGAACAGGATCATAACCACAGGATCAGAAAATACATAGGAGTATCAAGACAAAATTTTCATTATATTCCTTAGTCTCTCAGGTATGAGTCTTCTGTATTGTAGCAGAAGCTGCAGCGATCAGTAAACTGCCACTGAGAGGTCACCAAAAAATCTAGAATTTACATTTCCTTGGTTCAAAGGAGTTTGTAAGAGCTGGGAGTCCTACAGGTGAAAAAACATATCAAATCTGGATAACTTAGGTCCAGATATTTCTTCCAGTTAACTATTTCAGGGATATTTCCTTCCTATTCCCTGTAAAGGCAGACAGGTTTTTTTTTAAGAAACGACTTCACCTTTAGGTCTACTTTATTTTACAATGAGAATGAAGTAGGAACACAGAGCTGGACACTACGGGTAACTGGGAAGCTTAAAACTATAACAGTTGCTTTAGAAGATACTTGACATTGAGTGACTTGCAAATTCAGCAGAGCACCGGCTGGGAACAGCTAAGGCCTTTTCTAACAAGGAATGGGAAAGAGCAGTGAAGAAATGAGTCAACAACAGAGATCTCACGGAGAGAAGGCGTCTGCTGCAGCAGGGCAACATAAGCAAGGGCACTATATTTAGGACTAGTGCATGGGTGGATACACAGAGAGGTGACCCCAAACAGAACCCTGTTTCAGATACACAGAAAATACACAGGACGCCTGTGTGGTTTGAATCCCGGGCGGGCAGCCAGCAGTTTCCTGTCTTCCCTCTTCGCCATTTGGATTTTCTGCCTCAGGCGGAAGGTCCCCCAGCCTTTGTTGAGGGCAGCGGTGTTGAGGAAGCTGCGATGTGCGAGCAGATCGTGCACGGCTCTCTGCCAGCTGGAGACCCCGGGGACCCTCGCCTTAGCGCAAGCACGCGCCGCAGGAGGGGCCGTGCCCGGCTCCGTGAACACGGCCCGCGGCGCCACCGGCATCCCGGGCGTGCGGCCACCAGGCACGGCTGCGCGCGCCCGCCGCGCTGCCCCGGCCGCGGCGAAATCGCAACACGTTCCCCAACGAGACTGGGGAATTTAGATTCACAATCTAAAATATTAACCTTTTAAACTGAAACATATTTACTCTCTTGATCCTTGTAAGATCAAGAGAGAATAAGTAGGAATGATTTATTTATGCAATGAAAAATTGGCCCAAAACATTTTTTTTTTTTTTTGGGGGGGGGGGAGGAAGGTCAGAATTCTCTGTGACACAAAGATGTTCCTAACTGAGAGAAACTTAAAATATGCCCCGTGGCAAAATGGTTGTTCCATAAAATAGAAATGCTGTGAGATTCAATTCCGTACTTCATAAATTCACCATTTATCCTGGACAACAATCCCTAAAAATGATTACATGGTGGCAAAGTATGAATAATGGGTCAAAATGCTCAGCTTCTTAAGCAATTTTTCTCACAGTCTTTTTCTAGGCTTCATTATGAAGAAGTTAATATAGATCATAGCATTTCTTATTTCTTAATGACCAATACACAGGAGCAGAAGATTTCCAAAAGACAAATTTGCTATCATATAATATATTTTGGCTTCGGAAATAATAGAATTTGACATAAGACATACTCGGTATGCTTTCACTCTCTGGATTCTGGATGTCATATCTCCTTGAGGGGTAAAAGAAACGGGTCCAATTAAAATCCTTTAAATCCTTTCAAATTTCTTTCAAACCTGGTTTATTCATTATCTTTCCATATATCTAGAAACAAGCTGCATTTGAACAAAATTCCGTCAGTTCTGAGACAGAAATGCCTAACTTTTCAGATAAGGAATAAAAATGTAAACATTCCTTTCTGCCTTTGTGGCGGGCAGGGAAGGGTTTTAATATTTTCACAAAATTATTTGTCTCACTTTGTCCCAAAATTGCAAAAACGTAAGCTCTCTTGGAGCACTTCATATTCTTGGAGCGCTTCATATAATGACTTCACAAGGCTCTTGTCTCCTGCCTTTATGTCCCCCACTGTAATAAAGATAATTTCCCACTATACTCTCTATGATATGTTGTCTTTGCTCATCGCTGCCGAAGAGACAGCATTGCTGATGAAACAGAATGTGTAAAGGATGTTTGCTTTCTGTCTCCTCTTCATAAAGGCATCACTTTGGACCTTTTCTGTTTTTCTCAACTGCTAATTTACACAAAACTTGCAGGAATTGTCTTTGAGATTTCCAGCAGAACTGAAAAGTTATTAGGTGGGACTAAAACTCTGAGTTATGAAAGATATCCCACTAACCCACTGGCCAAAAAAAATTACGTTCCTTTATTACATGTTAAGAAAACACTGTACTAGTGAATTTACCTGTGGAAATTAAAGCAAGGTGAGGGTAGGTTAGAAATGTAACCACAGGATCCAATAACTCAGCCATTTGTAAGCACAGGGGACAAAACTATGAACATCTCCAAGGTTTTGTTGCCTACTGTATTTCTGTAAACTCTGATACGGTCAGAGGCACAGATGATATTAAGCCCCAAATCATCATTCTCCATTGCAGACTTGTCTCATTAAGTTAAAGATTCTTCAGAGAGCCTAATGATTTAGCTCTAAGTATTTAATTCCAGATGAAGTTTATAGTTAAGGTCTTGACCTTGGGACTGCATTTTCTTCAGGGTTTCAACACTAAATTGTTTCAATTTATTTCAGCGCAAATAAAGGCAGAGAAACCTAAGGATATGGCAATGGCTTCTCATATGACTCAAAACTAGCTTCACTATTTTATTCCAACTGAAATATTTGAAGCCACTGGAATGTACTGCAGTCTGGGATCTTTTGTGCATTTGGGATTAAAAATATCCACAATATTTCATTTTTGAAATAGTCTTCTGTATTGTAGAGCGTACTTTTTTTTCCCCTAATAAAAAGTTAATTAAAGTCTGCTGGGTATAGTTGGATTCATTTCATAATGCAGAACAGCACGTGAAACAGAGCTTTACCAAAGAAAACTCACAGTTCTTGCTGTTCCTTTTTCTCTCCCTTTTGGCTTTGTTTGCTTTAGTGAAGGAAATTTTATCACGTAAAATGTGCTCTCAGTCCTGCCCACTCTTTCCCATGCAGCCACATTCATTTCAGTGAGGAGCCCTCACTTCAAGGATGTTCCTTTCAACAAGCCAAACGTTCTGCTTGGGCACTACCTGGCTAGCAACCTGCATGACCAAGCCCAGAGCTGACCTCTGATCTCATAAAATTTGTTGCTTTGAGTTATTCAAGAGAGCTGCCCTGTGCTCCACAAAAAGACGACTTGTCAGAGAAGGAGACATTCCCGAAAATCTGCCACCCCCAGACCGAGTCCTTCTCCCTGGCCTGGCCTGCAGGAAGATTCCCTGAGTAGGGAGGTGCAGCTCGTGCCCGCTCATCCCCTGCTCCTGTCAGAAGATGTCATAGGATATGCTTGACACCATTTGCAACCAACAACAGCCATCTTACATAGTGCATCAATTAAACTCCCCACCAACTTGTACAGACGGGCATTTGTTTTCAGTATAAATTCCCAAAGCCTCAACTTCAGCTAACAGAACAAAAACTGAGGGGCTGCAACGTAGAGGGCCCAGTGAAATGCGTATATGTGAGATAGAAAATGTACTTCTCATTTGCTGGCCATCAGCATTGGGGCCACTACTGCGGCATCATGATAGCACAGTGACCAGTACTTATAGAGTGACCTCTACTTTTTCATTCATAGATCTAAAAGCAACTCACAAAAGGAAGGTAAACTCTTTTCTCAAAAGCAAGAGATTTTACAGAGGAGGAAATAGAGGCATGGTGAGGTAATGTGAGCAAGGTAATGCAGCAATTTAATGGCAAGAGTTTTAAACGGCTGGCAAGTCTCTTGAACAGCAATCTGATGTTCTAATCATTTTGAAACTAGAAGGAAAACAAAAGAAGCTCCTATTTTTTTTCTTTTTTTCCTCAGGAAATCTGCCACAGGTCAATCATTCAGGAACAACGACAAAAAAAAAGGTGAAAAAACATCTGGTTCTCCTTCAGTTCTGAGGTAAATATTCTACCAGTTACTGACATTTCCTAACTCTTCGAAGGATTTAGCACTCTCTTTCATCACCCTATCCAAAACAGAACAATGAGGCTTGTGGAGAGCAACATTATTCAACTACAGAGTACAGTTTCCTCAATAGAAAACAGCTGGTACTGTACAAAACAATAACAATGCCATAGGAAACCTAAGCTAAATGATAATTTGGGGGATGCAACCATCCTTATATTTTTTATTAAAACTTTCTTCACAAGCAGCTTTTTGTATTTCATCTTTAGCATAGCTATGTGTTTTCTTCTGGCACATGTTGAACTTCACGCTACAGAACTGAATGGTAAAAATATTCTTTTCTGATGCTCCAAACAGTGAAGGTGAGAAGGACTGGAAAAACACTGGAGAGAAATATCATCTGTAGTGCAAGATTAATGGAGGCCAAGCAAACTCACCTGAAGCATGGTAGTGAAAAACAGTGGACAACTTTGGATAAACAACGATGTCATCAAGTAGCTAGGCTGGGTGTTCATTGTGAGCCCACAGGTGGTGGTGAGATCAATAAAGCCAAATGAAACATGAAGGTCTCTTAATTTTGGAAATTAATGTAAGGTCAGGACGTTAAGAGTATTTTTTATGTGTAGTTACTCAGCCACTAATCATGAGGGAGACTACTGCTTTCAAAGACAGCTTTCTACAGTGCCCTGCAGTGACTGACTAAAGAGAGAGCTTGTTCTCCAGATGTCCTGGTTGCAGCTCGTAACATGATATCAACACTTTAGAGTTCCTCTAAACAGAAAGCTTTCTGGTCATGAGAGATACTCCAGTTCTCTTTTCAGAAACTACAAGAAACTCTACTGTTTTGATCAGATTCCGAGCAGGGTGGCTGTATTCTACCCTCTGAAGGTAATTTGGCCACTGGGCCCTTTTCATCCAAACCACCGCTGCTTGGGACTCACATGAAACACTTCAGTTTTGTCTCATCTCTGTTATGAGTGGCAGGTTTGGTCTGGTTTCCTTAAACCTCATCAGTTTTGTTTTTGTTCTGCAAATTCAGGCATGGGGTGGTTCAGATCAGTGTGCCTTTATAACTAAACATCAGTGGTTAGATGGGTAAGATGGAAAGTTCCAATTTTAGATAACCTCTGTTTATAAAACACATATGCCTTTGGCTATGACTATGACCATTTACCTCAAATGAAGCCAATTTTGGCTACTGCAGTGGCAGAACTTGTCTTGGTATAACTCTGAGGATCTCACCTTTTTTATGTTCTAAAACAGGAGCTACAGTCTCTGCTTTTTAGATGTCTCTTATCAGGCTTTTCAAACAGCAGTGGATATAATCATGAGTCACTGTTCTTTGCTTCTATTAAAATTACTTCAGTGATGTACTGTTCTTTGCAACTTGCTGCCACATAGAAAATCCTGTTGAAGTCTTATCTTCCAAGACTCATCTCACAAGAAACTCAACAAGATTTAATTACCCTTTAAAAACAAAAAGATTTGGTGATGACAAAGGCATGAGGCAGTGAGCCAGAAGCCTCCTGAGGTAGATGTTCAGTGCAGTCAGCAGAATTATGCCACAAATAGAGCCATCTATTCTTCAGAAAAGTCAGTTCATTCAGTAAGATGTTTCCCAACACACCCCATGGAAAAGCTATTGATAGTTTTTAATCTGTGGAAAAGTTTTCTTTCTTGTACCGGTCCCTCGGGATGTTAGTCAGCCAGAGCTTCACAACCAAAACTATCCTATGGTTAGATTATATAAATATCAAGCTTTAAAAAAAGAAAAGCAGAGACAAATCTAGGAGTAGGGTTTGGCTTTTCCATAAACAGTCACTAAAGTACAAGCCATTTATTCCTAATACACAGAAGGCTGATTTCACTAAATACTTAGGAATATCAAACTAAAAGTTCTCAAAAATTGCTTTCAGGCATTTTTTTTTTGTCTTTGTCATTCCTTCTGGATATTAACAAAATATCTCCAGCTTCTCGGAGGTAGTTTCCCTGCTTCCTGACAGGTTCTTTCATAACACTGTTGACTCTGGTACCACAGATATGCCTATAAATACTTGTATTTGTTTAGCGTGTACAGACAGGGTTTGGTCTTTAGGACTCAACACGCTCAGCAAAGAAGAGAGGAACAGATTTTCATCAGCCAGATGGGGAAGATTCTTATCACACAGAAGATTCCCCGAGAAAGTCAAGGGCTTCCACTGAAGCTAGCTAATACCTCCTCTGCTGAGCACTACCACTCATGACCGCAGGCCTACATGTGTAGCAAGGCACTACTTAACATGGCCAAGGGCAATGCAGTCTCACCAAATGCAGCTTATCTCATATAAATTCGTAGCACAGACAGGTAAATGGATTCTTGAGTCAGGAAGCAAAAATGCCCATAACAAAATAAATATTTTAAAAATAGAATTTTATGAGGTTATACATGGCTGCTGAACTAAGACAGCAATTAAATAAAAAGGAGATTAGACGGTAATATCCAGTGAAATGACACATGTCTCTTTCACCAGAACAGAATCACAGAATGGTTGAGGTTGGAAGGGACTTCTGGAGAACATCTAGCCCAATCTCCCTGCACAGGCAGCATCACCTAGAGCACATGGCACAGGATTGCGTCCAGGCAGGTTTCGAGTATCTCCAAAGGAGGAAACTCCGCAACCTCTCTGGGCAGCCTGTGCCATTGCTCTGTCACCCTCACAGTAAAGAAGCTTCTCCTTATATTCAGATAGAGCTGTCTTTGTTTCAGTTGGTGACAGTTATATTTTATCCTGTTGCCGGGCTCCAGTGAAAATAGTCTGGCCCCATCCAGACTTGACACCCTCTCTTAAGATACTTGTATACATTGTTAAGATCCCCCCTCTATTCTCTTCTCCAGGCCAAACAGGCCCAGCTCTCTTAGCCTCTCCTCATAGGAGAGATGCACCAGTTCCCTATTCATCTTCATTGCCCTATGCTGGACTCTCTCCAGTAGCTCCACGTCCCTCTTGTAGTGGGGAGCCTGGAACTGGACCCAGCAAAGCAGATGCGGCCTCACCAGGGCTCAGTAGAGGCGCAGGATCCCCTCCCTTGACCTGTTGGCAACATTTCTCCTAATGCAGGCCAGGATCCCATTGGCCTTGCTGGCCATGAGGGTGCATTGCTGCCTCATGGTCACCTTGTTGTCCACCATGACGCCCAGGTCCTTCTCTGCAGAGCTGCTCTCCAGCAGGTCAGCCCCAGTCTGTACTGGTGTCTGGGGTTACTCCTCTCCAGGTGCAGGACCCTGCACTTGCCTTTGTTGATACACCCTCTGGTGCATCAGGTACTACTCCCAGTTTTGGGAGCAAAGTTACACCATCAGCAAACTTGCTGAGGAGGCACTCTGTCCCTTCATCCAGGTCACTGATGAGTAAGTTGAACAAGACTAGACCCTTTATTGACCCCTGGGGAACACTGATAGCTACAGGCCTCCAACTAGACTCTGCATTACTGATCACAACCCTCTGAGCTCTGCCATCCAGCCAGTTCTCAATCATCCTCACTGTCCACTCATCTAAGCCATGCTTCCTGAGTTTCCCCATGAGGATGTTATGGGAGACAGTGTCAAAAGCCTTGCTGAAGTCAAGGTAGACAACATCCACTGTTCTTCCCCCACCTACCCAGCCAGTCATTCTATCAAAGAAGGCTTTCAGATGGTTTAAGCATGATTTCCCCTTGGTGAATTCATGCCGACTACTCCTGATCACCTTCTTGTGATCTGCATGCTTAGAAACAACATCCAGGATGAGATGTTCCATAGCCTTTCCAATGGAATGGAGGTGAGGCTGACTGGCCTGTATTTTACTGGCTTCTCCTTCTTGCCCTTTTTGAAGACTGGTGTGATACCAGATTTCTTCCAGTTCTCAGGCACCTGCCCTGTTCTCCACGATCTTTCAAAGATGATGAAAAGTGGCTTAGCAGTAGCATCCACCAACTCCCTCAGCACTCATGGGTGCATCCTATCAGAGCCTATGGATTTGTGGTATCAAGCTGGCCTAAATGATCTCTAACCTGATCCTCCTTGACCAAGGCAAAGTTTTCCTTTTTCAGACATTCGGTTCAATCACCAATGAGGGACAACACTTATTCTTGGAGTATTTGGAGAAGATTTGCAATTCATAAGATATAAGCTATAGAGAGGCTGTAGAAGATAAGCTGAGGTGGCTGAATGATACTGTTCTCTTGTTTAGTTCCAGATGGTTGTTAAAAAAGGCTCATTGAATAGGCCAGTGCTCACTTCCCAGTCAGCAGTCTTCATTTCCAGACCTTCACAAGACAGGTCTTCTTCAGATGAAGTATAATGCCCTTAATGTATTAAGGGGCCATTAACTTGCTACGGTTAGAAACTGCTAACCTTCCTTCAGTATAACATGGATGGGAGGGAAAGAGATGATCCAGATGTCTAAGTGCTGGATTGGATCTCAGGTAAAACAGGTTAATCTGTGCTATCTCTCAGACATTTGCTGAACACCTCAGAAAAAAGTTATGCAAGCTATTGGAGACAGCTGAGAGATGTAGCTGCAGCTGTTGAACTGATGCAACTAATACTTGTAAGAACAGCAGTACGTATACGCTGGATGGATTTCAGATGCTTGTTTAAAGATAGTTTGGTTTAGCTCACAGGTGCAGCAAACATCTGCCCCAGCTGCCATGTGGGCAGAGCTTGTGTCTTCCTGGAGCAAGCACTCGAATCACCCATTTGGAGTGGTTCCCTTGCATTCGGGTAGCACTAGAGGGGGTGCCACACTCAACTAACATGAACTCCATGCAGGGCTTTAGGAGGGAATTAGCTCAAGCTACAGAGCAGACACATGGCAGATGACCTATGTAGAGTTAAAAAATGTCAGCCCATATCGGTAGGCTTCAGGGCAGATCAAATTAACTCTGAAATGAAGGTGCAGCCATTTGACCCTTTCCTTCGTCTGTAAAATAGAGAGGACTAACACCGTCCTCTCTGTTGCAGTGGGGGTACTAGAATTAGTGCATTAATGTTTGCAAATGCTCAGCTGTAAGTAACAACACACAGTTAAGAGGCACTGCGAGGTTACTGAGCTGTCCCATCCAGCATATGGGACTGGCTAAGGGAAGGGAGAAAGGGTGCTAGACAAGGAGCTTTTCTCTTGCACAGTGATTTCTTTAGATCAATCTTTTCTTAGCCATGTCAGCTGAGTTTAGCTCAGTGATGTATTTGTATCTGAAAGGTTGTGCCTTTTGTGTCCACCATGTCAGTTCTGGCACACGAGGATTATGAATTTCACTGAGTGGCAGCATGTGTATTCACTTGGCATTGTCTGCTGTTGGCCACAGGAGTCAACCTGATTTCTTTACACTCTTTTTGGGATACTTGCAAAGAGAGATGAGAGATGAGAAATGAGAGATTCTAACCAAGCAACTTAGGAATCATTCCCTCTCCTCAAAAAGAGTAAACAGTGGAAAAATTATACCTTGCCTAAGTTCTTAAACACAGCTTTGATTTTGTTCAGATGTTATGAAGAAACTTTATCATAACAGAAATAGAATTAGTTTACATACTTTCCTTTTTTCTAGGGCATTGAAAATATTAACACTGGCTCTGCCTGACTAGTGTTTAGTGTCAATACCTCCTCCTTTGAGCCAAGTGAAAAGCCAGCTTTAAAAGGCTACAGTCTAAAAAGTGGCTCAATGACAATGATATTATGATGCTTTATGTCCACTCCTGTTTACCCCTTTCAGAACGGATGTGGGTAGAAGCGAACAGTCTATTCTCTATCTTCTAGATGCCTGTGTCCAGGTTTTAAAAATATGTAAACTTCCACCAGAGATAAACCAAAGAAAATCAGCTGAGAGCCTAATGAAGAAGGCTACTAACTCACCTTCTTGTAGCAGGACTGGCTGGATGGCACTAAAAGGAGAAAAGCTTCGCCACAGCCCAGTTTCCTCCTCATCAGCAAAATTTGCCAACATGTAAAACAAAACCTCAAATTCTGTGAATACTATCTTCTTCAGTAAGGTGGTGTTTTAAGGGGTATGTTTTAATCAACTTGGTAAATGCTGCTTTTCACTTTTACTCCATGTCCTCTTATTCTTGACAGAGAAAGCCGGAACAAGCAGACTTCCTTCCACTTCCTTCCACTGTTTATTACTGCACACAAGGTACCTGAACACCTCTGTTAGTTGTGTTTTTTTTTTTTTTTAATTTGGTTGTTTTTAAACTCCACTGTTCTACGAACAAAGAAAGAACACATGAGGCTACAGATGGAGGGATTTCTCACTAACCAAGAAGCACAAACCAAGAAGCAATGAAAAGATGCAAAAGATGTTTAAAAAAAAAAAAAAGATGGGGAAAGATGTAAAGACATTTTACTGCACACACCAGCAGAGAGCACATCAGAAAAAAATATTCTCAGCTTAAATGTTCAGATAGAAAGCTTTTATCTCATCAGCTATGAGGATGAGGGCCACTTGCAAGTGTTTAAAGGTGGATTAATCACCCTCAGAGATCATGGCCATTGCTTCCCTTTTCTGTGCAAAGTGGCAAAGAAAAAGGAAGTAAAACAGGAACGAAAATATTTGGTGGGGACACTCCCTGAAATAACCTATTCACCTAAAAGAGCGCCATTAAAAGATTTTCAAACTAACACTGTCTAATTAAACAATTAAAGGTTGCAGAACTTGCCCTGAATATAGGGTCAGGTGCTGAAAGGCTCTTTTGTAAATGTGGTAAACTGCTGTGGCTAGACAGAAAGCAAACTATACTGTGATCACAAGCCCTCAAAAACCAGTTGCAAGTAAAGGACGTTTAGAAAAGCAAACAGGGAGCCATTCAGTTTTCAAATCAGCCAGGAACAAATTCTTCTCTTGCTTTTGCACAGTTTTATTCCTGCCAATAGCAACAAGATGAAAACAAAAAGTTTCATTAAAACGGTTATTGCAGACTGCATAGTGCCGCCCTACCACCCTAGGTGAGATCAAAAGCATCGCTCCGCATGATACTTTCTCCTCAAGGTGGCTGGAAAACAGAATGTGAAAGCCCCAGATCAACCTCTTTTCTTACTCAGTTTGCATGCAAGAGAGAAAAGCCAGCAACAAACCCCTAAACTAATTGTATTCACTCCTAAATGAGTGAATACAATTACCCATGTTTTAGCACTCTGCTTGCGCGGAGGACCTTGGAGTCAAACGACAGGAAATGTTTATTGGGTTGGGATAGCTGGCCACTCTGCAGGGAAAGGCCAAACAGAGCAGTGTATTAAAAGGACTCACCTACATACAGGCGACAATCACCAATGCCCACCCCACGACGGCAGGAATAAGACAAGTTTTCTTGTCCCATGACCAATTTTAAAGATTTTTCCAAGCTGAGTAAACTGCCAAAGCAACAAACATTTTGCATGCACCAAAATTATTAAAACATATTTTGTGTGAATCACTAAGACTTTGATACCACTTAAGAACTTAAATGAAAGTTTGTGGGTGTAGTTTTAAAGAAGTATTTCAAAGACGAGTTATTTTGCACTTGAAAAACATTCTTTCATTTTTTAAAAAAAATGCATTTTGATCTTTTTTTTCCATTAATGTGAGTTAAGACACTTTTAAAACAGATTCTTTCAAAATTCTCATGAGAACTTAGAGGGTTTTGAACAAAACTGTACTTTTAAACTTTGCCCACTCTAGAGAGTATCCTGTTCCCTACCATAGCCACCATCCAGATGATCTTTAATACCTGCCACCTTTAACACACCTATCCCCAGAGAAGAGGATTTTCTCCTTTGTATTTATGCAAGGTCCTACAGGAATAAAGGCCTTCAAATACTAGATGTTTCTAAATCAGTACAGCCCTGCCTACCTTTGATTTGGTAATCTAAGCATGCCCTTTGCTTTCTAGGACTGTAACTAAACCACCAGTAGAACAGGGCACATCCCTTCTGCAGAGCTCCCTGAACTGTTCTTTCTGCAGGGTCTTTTGTGGTGGACCTTGAAATCCTGTCCGCTCTGCCCAAGTGCTAATGATCCCATGGTGTTTTTCAAAGTACTTGGAGGTTGCCCTTAACAAAATCCCACTTCATTTTCCCTTTTTGGGCAGAAAGCCCAGAGCTAATTGGTCACATTGTCCCTCTTCTTCAATGACTAAATGTAATGGTGATGTGTGCATATAATGTGGGAAGCATATTATTCAAAGATTTCAAAACCAAGAGGGCTGCTTGTGATGACCCACTCTGATCTGCAGTGTAACAGCAGGAATAGCATTTCAGCCAGTGATTCCTGCCTCATTTGCATGATTTTGCACCTAAGTTCTCGTCTGTGTCTCATCTAGTTCTCATCTAGTTGCTTCTTCTAGACACTGGGTTTGTTTTGCCTCTCTTTGTTTCACAGAAGACTTCTTTGTCACCAGAAACCTTCCACCACACTAAAGTCTTGCGGTCTCTGACCAACTCATTTCTTCACTTTCTCTTTGCAAAAATGAATTGATTAATCTCTGTCCTTATGTAATGTTTCCAGACTTTGAATTATTCTATAAAAAGACCACCCAGAGCTATGCTTTTGATATCTCACACAAATCTTGATGATGTGAGGTTCCTGCAATATGGGTTCCCCAAACACTGCATGGTTAATGATCCATAAGTCAGTCATTTTAGCATTCCAGTGGGACTCGCAACCTTTCCTCTTTCCCTGAGCATGTGTGTTATATTTTTAGTTTGAGTTTTCTCAAATCATCTAACAAAGTATCTCTACGCGTAAAGTAAGGAAGGTTTGTACAGATCTTAGCAGCTTCACGTAAGCAGGGCTTTAGATTACTCCATTTTCCGAGTAAGGACTCAGAAACTTCATTTGCACTTGTAGCAAACACCAGTCTCTAAACAAAAGCAATAATCAGTAAGTAGGATTTAAGCAATTAGCTGCGGTATCACATGCATTTTCACTGTTCTGTTTTAGACTTAGGCTTTTCAGGTCAGTCTGTTATTGCTGACTTGGTTCCTTAAAAAAAGAAAACTTGGCTGAAAAAGGTGCTCCCACAACTTCCTCTTACCCTGGTTGACCTGCCATATTTGTATATACATCAAGTATCAGCTGACCAAATGTGCTTTTCCTTTAATTACTAAAAAAAATACCCATGTAATCCATGTCCACCTGGCCCTAACTTCCATGGCAAGATTCCCATATTCTGCAGCAGTCTGGTGTGATAGACAAATCTCAAGTAATTCAGACAAACTCAAAAGCAGTAGCATTGACAATAGATTAATTAGGAAATGAATAAGTACTTAATGCAGGATCCTCTTTGCTTTGGGATCTTAGTACCTATCTTGGATAGATGTATACATGCACACACAACTCTAGTTTTCAAAAGCCTTGCACATAATTGCATTGTGAATGTCACTGGGCTTTGTAGAGTTGTGAGACTGGGTGAGTTTAATAGGGGTGTTTCAAGGGTAACTCAAGCCACTCTAAGATGTCCAAGATACTATGCAATCCCTTTGAAGTGCATGACATCTCAGAGACACTGTCAACAAAGCTGTTATCTAAATTGTTGTAATTCAAGCTAATGAGAAGTTAAAGCCTACTTTCAAGAGTAAATTTCAAGTGATTGCTTTTCAATGTCTGTTTTTTGTTCATTTCAATCATTTATTCCACACAAATTTAGTGAATGAAAAGGTTATCAAAATATCTTAGAAATTCAGAACCACTTTGCAGTACTCAGCTGTTTCCATCTGGTTATATTTACCATTTTTATATTTTAAAAAACTGAAGGGAGGAGGAGGACGGGCGGAAATAGACAAGTAGCAACAAGCACTTTTCACAAGAAATGTTTTTCAAAAACATTTTTTTCAAGAAAATATTTTTGTTAAATATATTGCTCATATCTCATTTCACCACTGAAAATCCATCAGCTATAAACCCAGTGAGTCACATGTTTTGAAGCTATTATTTCTGGCTACCTGCAGACTCAGAAAACCAATTTGGTATCGATAATTATTTTTAATGCTATTTTCACAGACAGTAGGACTAGACACTTTATTTTTCTCTCTCATTTCTATAAGAACTGGAATTCTAGAGCCATGTTAATTGGTAAGAGATGGACTATAACTTTCACATACACTTGTCACCATTAGTATTTACTTTGAGTGTAACATTACAGGTTTTTCTTGCAAAAATCTGAGCTGGACAATCCATTGCCCAGTTCTGACCTGTGTATGAGGTAATGCCTATATTTACTGGTCAAGAAGAAACCTAGGAAGCAGAGAGCTGCTTTTTCAGCAGTGTTGAGTAGATGTTTTCATTTTCAGCATGCTTCACATTAATCATCACTAAAACCCTCTCACTAATTCTTATCTTGTGATTTCTGCCATTGGCAATCAGGAGCAGAACCCAGCAGAGCAAAGTGCTGTAGCATTAGCATTTTGTTTCAAAAGCAACATCTAAATGTGACGGCTGCTCCATTGTCTCGCTCTTTAAATCCAGCGCAGGATTTTCCTTATGGGACAGTGCTCCAGCAAAATAAATAAATGGGCTGTAATCTAAACTCCAAAGCCCTCTGTAAGACATTATTGTGTTCCAGGCCCAGCAATAATAGGAGAGACATCACATTACTGGCAGACATGTGCTTCTGCACTTTCGGAAAGATCAAAGTCTGTCTTGCCTGCAATAACTTTGGAGAGATGCAAGGTGGCTCAAGCCAACGTGCTCTAAAGTACAGAAGGGGGAAATGTCATCAACATGATACAGGCTAATTTAAATCCCAATTTCTTCTCACTGCCTCACCCAGTGAAAAGCCTGAAAAGCAACATATTCGCGTGGCAACTGGTAAGTGCTTCAGTGAGGGGAACTGTAAATGGAGGAAAAGCACTTTTGCAGAAGCACAGTACTGCTTATGTCTCTAGAGCACTGTGGGAAATGCAGAGAGAAACTAAAGCCACGGGTTGAATGGCTCAGAGGCTGATGATTTCAAAGGGCTTCATTGCTAGAAGGCACCTCACATTTCCTACGCACCAGCCTGAAACCCAAACACCCCAAATCTCCAAACCTAGACCACTGTTCTCCCTAAGATCACTCCCACAAAATGGCACAACTCACGCACAGGCAACTCAAGTCAAGTCAACAACCATTGGTAGGTGAAAATACAGGGCCAGAGACTCCCCCCATAGGGATCTCTGTGAATGTCAGTGGTGGTGCTGCTCCAATGGACACACAGGTACGGCAAGACATGGTGCCTGCCACGTTGACGTGGAGTGAGACACAGGCTTAGACTAACTTTCTCCCATCCTGGGGCCATTCCCATCCTGGACATCCATCTCTTAAACCCCTTATGGCAGGCAGGGCTGTGCGGTGGCCGGCAGAGCCAGCAGCAGAGCTATGTTGGGTTTGCCCATGGTCTCCCATGGTTGGCACAACACAGCCGTGGCAGACTAGGAAGGGCTGCTCTGCTGCCTGGGTGCCCAGGGATTCAGCTGTTTCTTCTTCATTAGGAAGACTAGTGGTAATGCCTCTGGAAAGCCAAGTACAGGGCAGTTTGTGGCTTGCCCAAAGACATTAAGTAGCTAAGCAGGACACATGATATGCCCCTCATTTCCCTTCCTTTTGCCTCCAGTGGACACAGGTCCTGCCTCAGTAGGCAGCAACCAAAGTAGGTTAGCTGACACATGAGGTCCAGTTGCCTCGTGTGTCTCCAGTGAATTCCTTTCAACACAGATGAGTTACATAAGCTCAAAGACAAACAGATGACTATGTAGCACAGCGTATTCTTCCAAAGTATGAGATTGCTGCTGACTAGGCTGCTCTCTGGTGAATACTTACAAAACATCAGATATGTTCATTATGAAGTATTAAATAATCAGCCATGGTCCCCCAGTGGCAACAGACAATACCTTCTATATTACAGTCATCCTGTCATAGATTTAGAAATAATATTTCATTGAGCATAACACACCAAACGTCCCATTCTTGCTCTAACACTTAAATGCAGCCACAGTTAAAACAGTTATTTGTGGTAGCAAGTGTAGCTATTACAGTTATTTGTACATAGTATTTCTCCTGTGGCATGCTCGGGGAGTCCCTATAACAGACCAGAACCTCCTTCTCTGAGCTGTCATACAAAAACAAAACTCAATACTGAAATTTGTTCCCTGAGAAGAGAAAGAATGTGTTTAAATTTGATGTAGTACAGTTAAAGAAACTTGATTTTAACAGGACCATTTGTATCTACATCCATCCAGTCATTCAATCTGGCAATATGAACTAGCTTAGGGGGATGACACCCAAACTCAGTGAGAGAGGTGGGAGAAGACAATAGCTGATTACAACCAGCTGAAAAGGAGCAACACTAAGCAGCAACTTGTGCTGGTGGGGAAGTGTTACCGGGGAAATGTGCTGAAGTTTTATGATCCCATTTTTCCAGTTTTCATCTCTCCATCCTGTTACTACGAGCCTCCTGTAACAATAATTCTGCAGTTCCCTTGACAGTCAACACTCCACTATCATTACAGCTAGAAAGTTTTTTCCCCTCTCTTTAAGCACATAATATAAGCCTTCTTTGTTGAAGTTATGCCAATTTCTTCTTGTCTTTCCCTCTCTTGACCTGTAGAATTGATTGTTGTCCTACTTATAACATCCATAGACACGTTTGAAGACTATCATATTTCCACTACTACTCCTGCCATGTTCCCTTTTCCAGACTAAACAAAACCTATCCTGACAGCCTTTACTCACAGGCCATGTTTTATAAGCCTCTTGTCATTCTTGTTGCTCCAGTCCTGACTCTTTTCCCTTTGTCTACATCTCTTACAGTACAGTGCATCCAATAGGGATCAAACTTGATCTGAAAGTCTGTTCTTTATAGAATGAAGCATGAGAATCTTTTACAGAACAAGGTGAAAAAAAAATTTTTTTTAATGTGTTTTTCCTCTAAAATAAGTCATAGAGGAAAGTTTGAGCCTACTGCTTGTTTACCATTTGATTTTATTCAGCCTTTACCATGGGAAATAAGGAAGGGGAAAACTAGGATTGTCTGAAATAGGCTTGGATCCAAATTGTGCTGCTGGGAAAAGGAAAAAGCCAGAATGGTCGCACGCACAAGCAGATGACTGATTCCGCTAATTTTTTTCCAGGATTCCATCACTCTCCACCCTTGACACCTCAGTTACTGCCTCACCCATTTCATCATGCTGTGCTGCTCCCCGAGTACTCCCACAGACTCACAGCCTAATTCTCTGTTCCCCTGTTTCTTTAATCATGTACATCAATAAATAACAAGAGTGAGTAGAAAACTCATCAAGTCAAGAGCCAGAGTTTCAGCTAATGGAAATTGGCTGAAGACTAATTGTGCTGAAGCTCTCCCTTACTGTATACTACGACACCACTATCTTGTTGAGGAACAAGATACAGGGAACAGGGCCCTGAGCTTCTTCTCTAGTGCTGCCTCAGTTTGCCTAGACATGCACCAGCAGTTTCCTGAATGTCCCTTCATCCTATCTCTTAGCCCTCTTTTTCTCATTGACTCTTCTCTGCACCTCCTGCCCTCTCCAATAGCATCTATAGAGGCCTTCTACCTCCTCAAACCTTCGTCACATAGAAGACTCCTTCTCAAAACTTCATTTTGTATGTGTGTGTCAGGGAGTTCTCTCCCTCCTTTGATTTCAATCTGTGGAAGAATTTCAGACTTTTTGTAGGAAAACAGTCTCAGCTAAGGAAGATTGGTAAGCATCCTGCTGTGGCCCACCTTCCATTACCTAACTATATTACTTGTAATAAACAAAAATAGGGGGAAAAGTTGAAATTTGGACTTAAGTAATAGCAATACCACAAGATGGATAGGTCTATCCTTCTAAGAACTTTTGTTGCAAGCACTTACAGATGGAAAATACAGACATCCCTCAGCATGTTCTTTTTTTTCCCCAGTGTATTTTACTCAGCAGCTTGAAATCTTGCAACAAGAAGATGGTCTGTGATTTCAGGGGTCACTTCAAAGCCTTGCACTGTAAGGTAACATCATTTGACCTACCGACAAACTGAAAGCTTTGGGAAGAACACCACCCTGGGACTTTGAGATCTTGTAAATTCAAAATTTGCATGTGTACTATGCATTATTTCTACAACTCACATGGTAGTGCAGGTCCTACCAGGAATTAGGATACAAGCTGACACCATCCACAAGCAACAGGAAGTTGAAATTCTTACACACACCACATTCACTATCAAATGAAAGACTAAGTTCCAACTGAGGTTAATGAGTTGACATATGTCACGCCTCTCACTGAGGTCTGAGCTACAGTACAGTAATTAACAGGTCAGGCAGTCTAAAGCATGCACAGTTACAGCCGCTCAGCTAGCCTGAGGGAATTAGGCAAACAGCAACAACATGACCACCTGGCAGAGCCAAGAGGTGCCTCAGTCTTGCTCTGCACGCGTGAACCCTAAGCCTGAACTGAGCTGCTCACATGAGTAAGTGATCTGCTCCTGCAAACAGCCATTCTTGTTCCATATCCATATCTGTCTGTCTTGGCATCCCATATTGAGGTGTCCAAAAGCTGGTAAGGTAGAAGCAGTTGGATGGATCGACTTATTTTGTCCAGGTACCAAAACAGCCAGTGGGTGGGCAATAGTTTTTGGTTGGCCCTGCCAAAGTGGCATTGAAAAGGAAGAGGATAAGGATAAAGTACTGAAATTCAAGTGCTCAATCTCCGATTTACAACAAATTTAAACAAACTTAAATCCTAAAGAGCAACTTAGGCACTGGGGGAGTTAGATCACATTGGAAGTTCAGGATTCATGTTGAGTCTCATCCTAGGTGATATCACTTGATGTTATAGGATAAACATCTGTCAGGATCATATCCTATAGAAACAGAAGAAAGTAAGTAAGCTTTGTTCATGAAATGCTAAGAATGTCTTTTTAATGACAGAGGCCCAGGGCTATTTCCCCTAATTAATTTACAGGAACATATCAGAAAGGTGCTGGCAGGCTCTGCTGTGCTCATAAATCTGCAAGACTGTGAAATGTTCCAGAGTCCCTTCAAAGAGACTGGACCAGAGGCAAAAATAGCAGGATGCCCTTCATGTGGTAACCCCCGACTTGCATACCAGAAGGTATCAGGAATCTTAATGAGAAATCCACTCTCTGGAGATTTTTAGCTCTAGCCTACACCAAAGAGAAGGGAAATCAATAAATAAATAAAAGTGCTCAAACTGTGGGACTGAGCCAAAATGGTCTTCCACAGCCTTTAATGTTCGCTCACAACTGACCGGCCATGACCTTGTAGACAAAAGAAGTCAATATATTCACCGTTGGAAATAAGGCCAAGTTCCCAGGCAATTTTAAGTGTATCACCACTGGTGTCATCTGCACTTTCTCCAAGAGAATCATAACAGGTAATGTGGAAGGGAGAATATATTTCCTGCCAGGATGTGAGACCATTAGAGCTGGTGCTGACAATACATTCAAGATTCAGAAAAAGAGATCTAGTTCAGTGAGGCTGATTAATCTTAAATCTGACTCATGGCACTTGAAAATTGTTTGAATGGGGGGAAAAAAGGGCAGCTGCCCGTATCCCAGAAGGAAGAGGCTGGTTTCACTGCCAGAGAGACTGAGGTTACTCCTAGTCATTGAGATACTACAGTTTTTGCTTTTTTGACAACAGAGGTGCAAAAATCTGTGTAGTAATTTTAAAACTGAGGATTTCCATTCATCTCTCTCCATTCATTTCGCTATCATTTTTTATGAGCCCTGGCAGTGTCACGTAGAGGCCTTGGGTGCCAAATACCACTGCTCCACTGATGATCACAGCGCTAATAGAAAAGTGTGGGTTTTTTTATTTTTTTGACACACAGAAGAAAGGAGTACCAATGATTGCCACTGCTGACTGTTCTTACACCTCTCTCTGCCACCCAACCTCCTCTGCTTGCCTCCCAGAAAGCCATGAAAATATTTCTTCGTTCTCTGTGGTTTCTTCAGACTGAAGATAAAATCTGAGCATATCAAGACTGAGGAAATGAGCAAATAGAAACCTGATTCCAAGAGATATAGTGATATTTATAACCTCTTTTTTTTTTTTTAATCTGAGAACATTAAAGCATTTCACACAGCCCTGATGTTACATGTTAAGTGCTATTCCCCTTTTCAAATGGGAGTCACAAAGAAGGAGCCATAAGCCAGAAAGTGAAAAGCAATTTCCTGACATCCAGATCTGTGTTTTAAACCAAAGATGGATTATTATGTGGGAGGAGTGTTGCAATATCCCAGTTTGCATGTTAACACTGTGATAATTAAGTGCTCCAAAACAGGGACACTTCTATGACAAATCATATTTCCAAACTTTTTAACAGATAGTTTCCTTAAATTGGCTTTTACATAGTACTCAGTCTTCATAGCATGAAGTGGTGTTTAAACTTCTTGGTAGGGTGAATTATTTTATTCTTGAACATGAACCAAAATACAATAGTATTCTGTTCATCTGCTAGCACTCATTTCTGGTCACAGGACCAAATGTTCTTGCTTTCTGGTCGATGCAAATTAGCAAAATCTCTATGCCTTTGGGGATTACAGGAAGATACAGAGAAACTGCAATAGTTTAAATGGATTCAATGAAATTTAAGGATAAAGATATTTATTCAGACCTTCTCTTGAAATAAACGTAGCAAAACTTGTACTTTAGACAGGACCCTTCAGGAAATACAGCAGAACATACAACTTGGGCTCCATTCTGAAGTGTTTACTCAGGAAAAGTAGTGTCTGCTGGACCACAAAGGAGAGCCATATTTACAGTATAACCTTTTATTCCTTCAGAAGTTTTATTTCTGGTAGCTTCTCCTAGCTCTGTCATCAAGAGACCTTAAGAGCATCCTGTTCATTCAGAGAAGTAAAAAAAAAAAAAAAAAAAATCAGAAAATAATCTTTACCTCTTTTTTTCTCCATTTCTACCTTCTACATAATGAAACTGTAAAGAGCACTTTGTAAAGACCTTGGGAAGTTACAAGAACCAGACTGAAATGCTGTGACTCATCATCCAAATCACCTACCATTATATGAAGCCAAAGATGACAAGGTAATGTTTTCAGATGCACAAGGTAATGTTTTTTGAAGCACAATCTATTTTGGAAAACTAATTGTCCAATATTTTAAACTTATGTCAGTTGCAGACAACTAAACAAACACTGGAACTTCATCAGCCTCAGTGAATCAGCATCTTTGATTCTCATTATATTCAGAATAGCAGGATCCAGCTGAGAAAGGCAACTGACTAATGTCTCACCAGCTGGCAATGATCAAGGACTAAGAGCATGGAGTGAGTACTTTACTTCAGACGCTTGAATGAAGTAATGCTTTACAATGCTAATGTAAATACAGTTCAATGGAGAGGATGCTGGCAGGAAGCCACAGTAAGGACATAAATTCATGGTGCTGGAAGACCAACTTGACTTGGCCTGCTGAAGCAGTTCACAAAGCAATCCAACATCTCATATAAACAAACTTTTTACCCAGGTACCAAACCAAAAGAAAGGCTGGATTTTCTATTAGATGTCATGATTGGTGATGGTAGCAGATGGTGCCATTTTCTCCACAATTCTTTGATGTCCTGAAAAAGAACAAGTGAAATGAAAGAGGTTCTGAGATATGTCTGAGTAATTTCAGCTTGCCAATTCAACTGAACAGTGCACAAAGCAAACAGGAAGCTGCTCTCTTCTTGCTCATTCTCACTTGCATCACTCAGGATGTTAATTCATACTGTCCCAAATTAGGAGGTTTGGGCTGTGAATCTGTATCTTCCTCCAAAGAAATACCTGTTCTTTTTGGATAACTTATTCACACTTCTCTAGCCTTCCAAATTGCCTCTCACAAGCTCTTTATAAACATTAATTCTCATGAATGCTTGGGAGTCCCTCTAGTGCCTGGTTCAACTGACACAAGAAGAGCACTGGAGGTGGCTGATATCTTTAGACGTTTGGACTCGCTGGTATCTCCAAACAGTCTGACTAAGCCAGTCTTTTGAAACATCGCAAAGAAGTTTCACCATTTTTGCTTTCAGATAATCAAGGAGCTATGTCTTTCCATTGCTAGTAATGGATTATGCCATCAATTCAGTGTTGACTCCTGCTGGTCCTCAGTTTACCTCACAGCTCATAGGTCTGTTCATCCTGACAGCTACAAGAGATATAAGACTATCCCTTGCAGGCTTTCCATTTTTGTCTTCAGTACCTTTATGGAGCTCTGGGAGACTTATGAAACACAGAATTATTGACTGTGCATTTCTAGTCATGGCTTCACCTCACTTTTCCATCACCCTATCTGCTATATGATGTCCTCATATGGTACTATAGTGATATCAGGGTCCATGACAATTGTCTTCCCTTCCCTTGGACTCTGATAGTTTGATCACCTCCATAATCAGCACTGCCCTGCTAAACAATACTCCTCCACATCACCTTTAGCTAACAGCGTTCCTGGTCCTGGGAGTTTTGTCTGCACTCATTCTCAGCTATGTCATTGAGAAGGGACTTACTTGCATCATCAACACCAGGTCCCATCACCTCTCTAATGTTAGGCTTGTGAGAGCTTCTGAAATCCTTCTGTAAGGGCCTCAGTGTGGGATGCTGGTGGGGATAAGTCTGAAAGGGGTGTTGATGATCCAGCGCTGAGATGGCTGGTAGCTACACTCTGCAGAGCACACGCACAGACAGTTACCATCATGCTGCAGAGAAGCACCTCTTAAACCCATACTCCAGGCGTGCAAAGCTGCTTTTTAGCCTAGGTTCCTAAGCTTGGACGGGAGCTCAGCCTTTCTTAGAGAAAGAGTAATCCAACCCCTAAGCCATATCCCGAGGGAACCTGGCTTTCTTAGCTTCAATGCCAGGCTGTTTCTCTTTCCTCTAGGAGCATCTGCACAATCAATCAGACCTAAAAGCACTTGCAGTCTTAGTCATTCTCTGTCCTGCTTCTTTCAGCTTGAACCTGTGGACTTGCTGAACACAGGTACCTATTGTTGTCCTTCCTCTGGACACTCATATTTCAAGGCATTTTTGTTAGGGTTATCTTCATTCTCTCAACAGTCCTTCAAATAAGCTAGAAACACATGTTTCTGAAACCATCTTACCTTTAATTAGAGAATCTATGAGCTATCGATGGCACCCAGGGCTTCACAGCATAACTAAAAAAAATCCGTCCAGTTGGGGAGGAAAAGAAATTGTCTTTCTCAAATCATCTGAGGCCACATTGCTCCTTAGACATGGCCACCACCTGTCCGAGTGCTTCTTGTGCTCCCCAACACGCTCTGGGGGAATGTGTGGGACACAGCTGTCTCAGCAATGTTTAAAAGCCAAGCCATCTCCAGGAAAATATTACAAGGTGCTGACAGCAGAGAGGACACCCGCAGTGCAACATACCTATAGGATGATTTGGGCGATTTTTGAGCTCAAGAGCAATGATATGGTGCAGACATTCCGAATTCAAATGTTCCAGTACACAGCCTGTGTCCTCACTCCAGACTACAACTGTTCGCCTGACCTATGTACTCTCCCAAAGCATTAGTGCAGACTCCAAGGAGTGATAAGGACTTTTAGCACCAATGTGATCCCACATCCCCAACAACGTTTTTGAGAATCTATATTTGACTCAAGAAGCAATAAATCTTTCTTGTTTTTTTTTTATGCAAGAGTTTCAGGAATTACTAGTAAAGTTCAGATATCCAATTAGAGATGCCACCACAAAGCGCTTGGCTTTCTGAAAAGTACTACGTTCTAAGTCTTGCCAGTCAAGCATCTTTGGGCAGCTATAAACCAAGCCTGCCAAAATTGCTAGTCTCTTTTTTCAACTTGGTTTTAAACAATGTTTCCTATATGCTACATGAGTGAAAAAAAAAAAAAAAAAAAAAAAAAAAAAAAAAAAAAAAAACCCACATATCTAAGGCTTCCCTGCAATCTGCAGACCTAGTCCAAACAAAGATGTGCTCTTTCTGAAGTAATTTGGTTAGGCCAGCTCTCCAGGGTGCTTCTTCACCTCTTACTCATCAAAGTTAAGAGCCTCAAAACTGTTAGCTGCTGGGACTCAAGCCCTTGACTTGGAGGTTCAGGCTTCTCACATCTGGAACTGTCATTGCCATCCAAGCACAAACAAACACACATACTGACACACAAAAGAAAGCTGTTTACATCTAGATCTCTTTAAAAAACGGTGGTATGATTTCATGGTTTAAAGAAGAGATAATGGACTTTTTCTCAAAACCACAAAGGCAGAAGCAGTGCCACAGTCATTCAAAAGTGAGTTTAAACTCCAATCACTTGCTCCAAGGAGCAAGAGAGACGAGCATCAGATCCCATGGAAAAATAGGAGAAGAGTGGATAAATTCACACAATGGCATGTGCGTGGAGAATGTTAGAGCAGTAGTTGATATAAAGCTATTTTAAAAACCAGAGGAAGTGGAAAATCTTCCCAGCCATGGCCAAGGTAAAGGGGAAGGTGCTGAGAAGGAGGGTTCAGTGGCAGTTTATAATCTGTATCCTCCATCCTGCCATGAGCTATGAACCACCAGCTCGTGAGCCCGGGTCTCTGTGCTGCGGCAGGCAAGGCCACACTCTCTCAATGTGCTTTGCCTGGATGAGCCTAGAAGGAGCTGATGAGCTCTGAAGTTGGGCTTCTGCCTTCCTAGTGTGAGCTTGGATCTTTTTCATTTTGTTTTTCATTTTTCTATGCTACCTGATAGGCAGCATAAACCTCTATAAACCTTCCCCTACCCCAGCACTGAAGTGTCATCACTATCCATCTTAACGCATTCAGAAATAAGGAGCAGGATATTTCAGGACTGATCTTAGCTGTATTCAAGAGACAAACCCACATCCAACGCTGTAGCATTCTGCAGGGTGGAAGGACTTCATGAATGGGAATCCTATATTTTGTGGCTGAGAACAGGAAAGGAAGAAATACACAGATGAGGTGATGAGAGGCCCACTTGTAGCAGCAACAATAATAACAAAAAATGAAGTGAATCATAGATTTCAGGGTTCAAAATACACAGTGTCCTAAGACCGGCTACTTTTAGCTGAACTTTATGGGTATTTATATGCCATGCACTTTACAATTAAAAAGAGAGAATTTGTGTCATATCCTAAGGCTTCCTTGGGAAGCTTTTCAAGGTAATACACAAGAATGTAGGAATATCCAAATGTTCATGTCATTTTTTCCTCCTTCTGCATAGCTGACTTTTATTAACTAGAAGGAGTGGTAAGAAATGGGTTTCCACTTTCAAGTGCAAAAGGTTTGAGTCGGTGTCCTGTGCAGGCAGAAAGGGAAGATGAGACTCCTGACATCTGTTCACAATAGAAAGAGTCACAGATCAGGCGACTGAAATTTTATGCACCTTTGTTTCCATATTGGTGAACTGACTAAAACAAAGGCTGTCGTGAGGCATTGGCTGTTTTTCAAAAGTGCCTTCAATCTACTGATAGCAGAGGCCTGGATGCTGCTAAATGTCAGCTTTCAGTTCTAGGATCTGAAGCAGGAAATAATAGAAATAGATAACATGATCCCCTAAGATAGGCCACAGTGTGTGAAAGGGAAAAAAAGAGCATTGCCACAACAGCCTCTTTGTGAATGGCGAGACAGGGACTCAGGCTTGTATTTATACGTGTCTGTATAGATCCACATATAAACACTGGTCTGAGATGGGTCAGTGAACGTACTAAATGAAGGCCCCACGGTATTGTTCTGCCTTGTCCCGTGGAGTGCAATAAAAACACTTAGCAATGCCCAGTCACATGCATTTCTGACTTGCTAGGTAGTGCTATTCAACTGGCTTCCGGGAATAATAGGAATGGAACTTATCTTTTGCAGCGATGGAATTACAGAGATTTTACAACTAAAAGGACTGCTACATGAACAGGACTTCACCTAGTTACCCCTGCATCACACCCTCAGCATTTCTGTTTGAATGAGAGACTGCTCTCTGGAGTATTTAGATGAGCAGTGAAGAATTCCCCTGGTCTGAATGTGTTTTGTTTTTTTTTTCATGTATATGGAGTGAAAAGGTTTTATATACCATTTTTCCTCCTATAAATGAGTTCGGGCTCTGCTGGGTGCTACTGGGAGAAGACCGTATCCCTTATTTGTGCAGTTCTCCATTTGTAGCTATTGAGGGGCATTAGGAAAGAAATGTCTGTTTCAGATTGATCATTCCAAAAAAGCACAACACCAAACATTTTTCACTACAAAAAGGCCTTCAAATTGGATAGAATGGGAAGAATACAGTAGATGCAAAGTAACTTCTTGCAATGACCTGCCCAAGGATGGCAAATGGAGAACTGAAGGATGGTTATTAGGGAGGATGGGAATTAAGTTACAAGTTTGCAGCAAGATATTAAGAGCTTTACCATCTTTCAGAAATACTCCATTTTACAAACATGAGGTTTTCATCATTTTTAAAAAATCAAACTCTAGATAAAAACATGGCAGTTCCAAAGTAAAAAATGTGGCAATAATTCAACACTTTCCAAAATACTAGAGCAAAGAAGAGTCTGGGCAAAATTGATTTGTGCTTTCTGGACAGCTAAGGATCATAGAAGGAGGTTACTGGTTTTTCTGTGACTCTCTCACTCTTTCCCCCTTTCATTCCTTAGTGATTTATCAAACTTGGCAGCTTACTATGCGGCAGGCTCATCAAATGGCAAACTCATCATTAACTGTCTAGCAAGACGTTAGAAGGCCTTCAGTGCAAAATATCAGTGCAAAAAATATATACAGATACCAGCAAGACTTTGAATGAGTGTGAGGCATCTGGACATATCACTAGATGGCGGTGCAAAGCAGTTACAGTACAGGTCAGTGGCAATCACACAGCTGCTGAAATAGAGTCACATTCACTAAAGTGGGGCAGCAAGGTACCAATTCCCATTTCTTGTTCCACTCACATGAGAATGGACTTTATTTTAATTTCCTAGAAGGCGCAGTAGAAAGTCCACAAGGTCAGAAGAAGACCGTTGAGAGCTAAATGGGGTCACTGACAGATTTCCCCTTCCCTTTGCTCCTCGGTTCTCTTTCTGCACAAAGGTCTCCTACATATTGCTCTTGCAAATGTAAGGAGACTCTCAGTCCCACCAAGATAATTGATGGAAATTGGGGACAGTGACAATGCAAGGGCTCTTTCTATACTGAATATGACCCTGCCTTGGCAAATGTCAGGCACATCTCTAACTCCAACCAGAGACTGGGTCACTGATTTCCCATGAAGTCTGTAGCGTAGTTGATTCTCACAGGGAGCTTCTAACAATGCTACTTGCAAGTGCTATGTCTGTTAATACTTGAGATTAGCTCACTGGACTTTAATAGCTAAAAAAAAAAGATTAGTTTTCTTGCCGCATCTCTGCAAGCTCTGAGAATCTCCCCATTTATCCCGAGTAGCAACTCTCAGCTGAGTTCAGCTCCAAATGACACTTGTGCTACCCCTCTTCTTCCAGGTCTGCCTTCAATTACAGCTGTGTAGCTCTGCTGACAATGTTAGAACTGGCAGATAGGAAAAGGGAGGGCAATTCAGCTATGTCTTTACAGTTTAGTGAACAAATCTGTTGATGTGTGAGTAAAAACAGACCCCATCTCCCTCTCTCAGAGCTCTTCTGTATGGCCAGCTAAAACAGGACTGCAAGGCTCATTTTTGTCACAAAAATCAGTGATGATTCTCTTTAATACCCAGGGGAGCTGGAACTCAAGACTCGGAAAGGCCCATATTTGCTTAAAGTGGAATTGCGCCCAAAGCTCCACTGGAGACCCCCTACTCTTCTTCCTTCTGCACAGAACATGCATATCCGAAGCTCTCAAGGACTGGACTGCCAGAATCACTTGAATCAGGTGGAAAAGACGCCAATAGTCATTGAGGACTCACTCCTCTGCCAAGAAGATTTGCCAGCACTCTGCCCAGTCCAGATTTAAGTGACTCAGGCACTATGAGTTCTTGTCATCTCCGCTGGGAAGTTTGTTGCAAAGTTTCAACACATCTTACACTTTGGCCCTAGAATCCTTCCCTAGACTTGATCCCATCACCCCTTGCCTTCCCTGCAAAAATATTCCTACCTCCCAATTCTTCATATCACAGATTGCTCTGTCTTGTCGTTTGCCCAAGCGTCACACATCTACTTCTTTCATTCTCTCCTCATAAGTCATTCTCTCAGGCTCTCAATCACTCGTGTTGTTCTTCTCAAAGAGAATTAAATCTCTCTCTCTATAAATAGTTCTGGCTGGTTTTCCAGTCTGCTGCTGATCTTTCCATTACCAAAATTTCTTGTCATTTTATAGCCCACCGTCTGCTGTGCATGATGGCATGCAGATGTTAGTCATACAGATGTTAGACATTTTTGGCTACCAGTACTGCAATAAAGAAATACTTCGCTAACCCGAAACTTGAGATCTTGCCTTAAATGAACTAAGCAATGGAGGTTTAGTTTGGTATTGGGTTCCCTTTGTGTCTTTATGTTGATGAAAAAAATCACATTTTGCCACTTAGATTTGGAGAAAAAAAAAAAAAAAAAGAAAAGCTCATTCTTCTCTTTCAGATTGTTCATTGAAAATAATCATAAATCCCCCTCTTTGCTAAGCTGCCCCCACACCACTGCCAATGACATAACTAAAATATATGTTGCCACTGGTATGTTACTGCAATGGCATAGCATTTCAGTCTCCACAATCTCATTTTTCCTTGAGCTCTTGGAACTTTTGGTCTTCATTTACCTACTGTCTTTAACAGAAATTATAATCTCCCTGAAGAGGAGCTCTTCTTGCTTTTCCAGATTTTAACTGCAGGTTGCAATAGCATCCTGGGCATAACCAGGCTTTCAATAACCCCCATAGATGAAACAACAAAATTCTACTTCTTTAATGAAATCTTAGCATTTAGCAAGAATGAGGCTATATCAGAGGTAAGAATTATTTCCAATGTGGAGATTAAGGACAAGTACTCTGAGAGTGTTGGTCACAGTTTAGCAAGAGAGCCATTAACAACAGATATTTCTAGAGTTTTCAAGAGAGATGAGGGATGTTAGTGCAAATGTGAAGCTAGCATATTTCTGCAGGCTTCTGATGATTTGCCAAGTACTGTTAGTCCATAGTAACTTTGGGTTGCTTTGTCTGTCTTTTTTTCCCTCTGGGAGAAATGGCAGTTATAATGCTAGCAATGCAAATGAAAAGCAGAGAACAAAGCCTGTGGGAAAGGAGCTAAATGGAGACTTGGCTAAATTATACTTTGGTTCCCTCAATGTTGACACACATAAGTAAAGCAGCACTAACAGCTCTGGTGATTTGTGTGTTAAAAATTCCACTGCTACTGGAAAAATCCCAAGTCACCTCCCCTCGGTGGAAGCAGAAGCTTGCTATAGTAATTATGGAAAAAATAACAACATCCAGACGTGACAACTTGGACCAATTATTTCACCTGGGATCTCTTTCACAATATATTTGCTTTCTCATTTCTTTCTCCTTTTTATTTTTTGGAAGACTGTGATCTCCCTTAAATTTTCAGCTTAATTGCATCCGATAAATACAAGCAAAATCCAAGAGACTTCACTGAACACAGGAATTTTGCCATCAATTTCAAGGCAGCTGAGGTCATCTATCAAGATAAACAGCTGTGGGTTTATGTATAAGGCTGCTTCCATACAAAGATAAGAAAGAAAAAACAGCATTGCAAATCAGTCTTTACAGTGTATTTCTCTGAAGAGCTCTATTGTACAATTTCCCTGTCCTTTGTTTCTCTCTTTTTGGAGATCATGAGTTGTCAGGGATATTATAGAACTCATATCTCTCTTTAAGGTGAGGTTATGGGGAAGTAAATGCACTTCTATGGGTCCTTCAGGTCTGCCTCCTGCTTAGTAGCACAGACCTCCTGTCACTGTTTCGCTTTGAACTCAGTCCAGTGATTGCAATGAAATATTGACAATATTGGATTGATGTACCATATATATCTAAAGAGAAGCTCTCTGGACTGGGAAGTCACCCTCTAGTCTTGCAGAATGTACACAGAGAAGCATCAAACTCAAGAGTAAGAACTCAGAGCACTATGGTAATTTTAGTCCTTTTAGTGCACTGAAATAAACAGCTGCATAGACAGCCCTGCAAGAGGGATCTGCATGAGAAGGGCAGCCACAGTTTAGCTCTGAAGGCTTAACAATAGGAATATACACAGCCTCTCCATATTATAAGGGAATGAGATCCAAAAAATAAACCTTGAAATGCTCTCTAGTATATAGCCTATCAGATGTGTCATTTCAGATGTGAACCTCTACAGAGTATAATCCAAGAACAGCAGCAATATATTAATAAAACATGCTTCGACCACATTTTTGCTGGCAGATAGTACATTTGCACTGGAGCCATAAACATATAATGAAGTCCAGATCTCACTAGTTACTGGAATGCCCTTTGTCAATAACTGTGAAAAATGTTTCTCATCCTGCAGTGTGAAACTGAGCTACGGAATTTATGTGCATAAGTTCTTGCACCCCTAAAAACTAAATTCTATCCTGAATGACAATCCTGACACTGATTGTGCATGGCAGAGAGCGCTCCTTACCTCTGCTGTGTGCTCTAATCCCTCCTGCACTAACTTTTGTTTACGTGAATTTATTACTGGGGAAGTGGACTACCTTGGCTACCTTAATAACAAACCTTTTTTTCTTTATTGTTTGATTCAGTTTCTGTGTCTGTTGTTTTCTGTTGCTCTGTTTTCTGTTATTGTTTGATTAAAAATCAACACAAGTAGCATCAAGCAGGAAAGTGAAGGGTATGTGCACCTCCTCAATGAGAGACACCCTAGCAGAGACCAGGATGTTTTGTATTCTTCGTTCTTTCTGCTAAGGAAACCAAGTTAGGATTCAACTGTGTTGGTTTTTTGTTGTTGTTGTTTTGTTTTTTGTTTGTTTGTTTTTTGTTTTGTTTTTGTAGAAACCTATCCACATGACACCAGTTTGGGTTCAGTTCTGACCTAAACTGAGTTTGGGTCAATAACCTAAAAAGAAAAAAACAAAAACCAAAAAACATAGTTCCCAAACTCTCTGGGCAAATATCAAGCCTCAAGAGTTCTTTCACCATATTGCATCCTCATTAGACTTTTAGCTGAAAGCCCCAGAATAGTCGGCATTGTTCTATTGCCAGCTGCTGACCACTTGCCATAATCTTATGAATTATGGTTGAAGAACTAGTCGCCTACATCATTGTGGGCATTATTCATGCTTCCAGAAGTAGTGCGGGAACATCACTGGATTTATGACCCTTTAGACTGGTGGAACGCTGAGATTAAGAAAATTAGCCATTCATCCCCTCTCCCAGATGAGCAGATTCTGATTCTGCATAAGCCACAGAAAGAAAATAAAATTCAGTAAGGGAACACCAGCCAAACAGCATATTCAGGAGGCTGGCACAGGCTAGCCCCAAACAAATGAAATTACTTTGAAGAAGGCTATCATCTCTACCTAAATCATCCCACAACTCTTGACTCCATTTTCTAAATCCTTACGTTGCAGTAGATACTTGCCCTTCTCCTCTATTTTCCTGGATGCTTCTCCAAGCATTTCAACTTTCATCTTCAAAAGGCCCCTCTTTTCCTCCTGTATGGTTGGGCATAGAGCGAGGGAGGTAGACCCTGCAAGCTGAAAACACTTGTAATGTGACTGGTGAACTGCACATGATAATATTTCCAGGAGTCACACTCATTTTCACTTTCAGGCTTGAACTGTCACTCAGTCTGACCTGAAGCAAAATGACAGAGACATTAAATTCGCTTTTGTTTCAGTCCCTGGCTTGGTTTGCCTTGCCCTACCTTCCCTTCCCTTCCCTTCCCTTGACAGAATGACAAGAGCTCTAAAGCAAGGTAAACCAAAGGATCTGAATCTTCTCCACTGGCTAGTGCTAAATGCTCGGGTGAGACTGCGAGCAGCCCTCTAGCTGGTAAGTGTTTATATTCATTTGCAAGGCATCCTGACACATATCGGAGAGTCACCACTGAGCACAGCCCTGCTTCGGAAGGCTCTTCTATTGGTTAATTGTAGAGCAGTCTGGTTTTTTTGAACACAAGCCTCCTCCACTCCTAACCTCTCAATATTGGAATCAAAATAAACTTTTAAAAAAATAAAATAATGATTTAAATTACTGGGTAAAAGAAAAAGGCTTATAACCCAGAATATGTTAGGGTAGATAAGAAGAAACCCACAAATACGTAAGAAACAACCTCCTCTAATTCAGTGGGCTCTGTTTTCAGGCATAATGTCATTGAAACTCTTCTACCATCTGAGTCCCTCCTGGCAAGAGAATGAGCAGATTGTATTGCAAGGTAATTTCTACATGACCTAATTCTGAAGTGTGCAAAGCCATAAGTGATTGCATTTGGAAGAAACATTTAACAAAGGTATTGGACTTCAGAGCTCAACATTAATAAGTCCCCATATTTGTGCTGAGAGAGGTTCCATAAGCAACTAGCACCAGCTTCCACGCTGCTCAGATTTGTTTTGTACCACAAAGGGAGTGACAAGGACCAACAGAGAATTTCCCCTTTACTCAGAAGGGCTCTACATAGGCTAGTTGTTCCCCAGGCGAAAGAAGGCAGAAGTAAAATGAATCTAAGCTGGAGAAAGGAGGTGGCATGGATCAAAGCCTGGACCTTTGCTGGCATAAAGCCCTCCCGCACAGAGGTGCAAAAGTGAGCTGAGGATCCAGGCCCTTGCAGCAAGTGAGCTCATGGCCATGGCTGACCATGCAGCCGTGTGAGCTGAAGGGATAACCAGCTGCACTTCATGGGACAGTCTTAAATCACAGTGTCATGAAAGGCAGCCGGTATAGAGGGAAGTTGGCCCCACTCATTGATCACTGAAGCTGATGAAGTCTTTTTTTTCCTAATCTCCCAAGAAAGTAGACACTTTTTCCTGCATTGTTTGCAAGGCCAGCAGATGGCAATCTCTGTGCTCATTTGGTGTCATGGATAGTGCTTTATCTTAGTGTACGTAACACCATTGCATCAGTCAGTTTGGGGCAGAACTTGTCTCAGTCCCGGCCAAAAGATGTTTTGTTCTTTCTGGCTGATATTTCCATTCCAGATGTCAACCAGATGTAGAATAAGAAATGTGTCTATGTGGGAGCTTTCCTTTCATCATGAAGCCCTGTAAACTGGACAAGGACTGGTGCTAAACTCAGGGTCAGCTAGAGCACAGGCCAATAATAACACCTGGACATCAGAGTTTCAGTGGCTCTCAAATAAAGCCTAAATTTTGGGGCCTGAAACCTTGTCAGCATCTATGGTAGGTATGGTAGGTTAGCCCCAGACTGTAGCATTTATTTTTAAAAGCTGTTAATAATTATTTTTAAGGTGTAAAGTGTCTGCACCATTAGTTTCTAAGCAATATTTCCACAGGGCTCCATAGGAAAAAAAAAAAAAAAGTGCATATATATATACATATATATATAAAATGAAGACTCCAAAGTGGCTGCCCCATTTATCACAAGACCCTTTCTGTTTTAGGAGCTTGATCCGACCAACCAGGCACTGCTCTTTTTATTATGGGTCACCGCTTTTGCAAGCCTCCCTGCGCTGACTCCTTCGCCTGCTTCCATACAAGGGGCTGCAGCACGGTCCCCCTGTTTACACTGTTAGCTGTTATTTCCCCAGCTGCTGACTGGGTTGTGACCCCGCTCAGATCACTGAGAACAGCTCTTCCCTTCTCAGGGGAGCAAGGAGAGCTCAAGAAACCTGCCCCTTCTTCAAGCACCAGCAACATCCAGCCTCGTGGGATCCAGACCCCATTGCTCAGTGCTCTCACAACCCCCATGGGCATCTGTAGGGGAACCCACACCCGCTTATCTGCCCTCGGTAGCTGGAATTTGGGTGTGCTGCACACACACCCCTTGTGGCACTTGATATATATTTATTTAATTCCAGCATCTAAAGCAGTGTATAGAAAGACTCACAGTATTGGCATTCTTAAACGGATACGTTTTCCCCTTTGTGGACATAGCATTTACTTTCAGTGCCTTTTCGAAGCCATTCTGAGGACTACAGAGTTCATACAGTTGCATTCCACCTTTCTAGCATTGTTCGTGTCATTTCAGTGGGATAAGAATTCATTTCTATAAACTTCTGGAGAACTGCACTGGTCAGGCCCTCAGATTTTTTGCTCCCAATTTAATTTGCTCTCCAATTTCTGTATAGATATGTCCTGGTACATCTCATTCCATCCTTTTGCCATGACTTCCAGTCCAGGGAAGCAATCTCGTAGAGGACTGATTTGAAAACAGCAGTAGAAAACCATCACATTCTTAGGAAAATTATCCCACTGTTTAATGGCTGTCACTAAAAAAAAAATTGCAAACTTCTTCAGAACGGAAGTTGCTGAGAATTAATTCCTAATCTCTAGATATCCTTCTGCCTTCCTCTTCTGGATTTAAAGGCTATTTACTTTCTTAAGTCTCTTTCCTATGTAGGCATGAGAAGATCATGGCCAACGCGTGGCCCTGCCTTCCACAAAGCTCCCTTCAGACTTTTCCCACCTCCCCCTTAATAGGATCATTTCTAGACATCGGCTCACTTTCTGAACCATTCCCAGTCCTTCCTGAAAAGCTTGATGTGCATGGCAGTAACAGCCATATTGAGACTATAGATGGCTTCCCTGATATGTGAAGAGACTTTCTCCTTGCTGTAGCATCATGCCAGAAGCTCAGAATCCTTGCCTTCTAGGATATTTATCTTACAAGTGTTTCCCACATTTTTTTTCCTTTTTGCTGTATGACCTTGTGTTGTCCCTTTAAAATATATATTACCAGCTGTCCTATGTTGGACAGTGGTCCTATGCTTCTGAAGAAATTCTCATGTAAAATTTTGTATTTCAGCAGTCATTTCAGTCACCAGTCATTTTTTTCCCTCATCTCTGACAGACACTAAAAAGCATTAGCCTTGGAAATAATCCCGTTGGCATCATCTCCTCTTGTGTTACAGTCCCTCTCTCGAGTTTGTTTGCAGTCTGTCACCTTTGGTGATCTCTCACCTTTTGCCACATTTAAGACAGATTTTGCAGCATGCAACTTTTTCTAAGGAGACTGAGAGCAAAGCAAGGTCCTCACAGAGAGTCTCTGGTGTATCTACAGCTGGATAGGAGGGACAACAGGAACAATACGTAAATCCCAGTTTCTGTCTTGGAAAGTCAGGTGGTGGATATCTTTTTCTTGGTTTCATTAGATCAGTGCAGATAAATGATGCTTCCTCCTGTGTGGTTTGAAACCATCCTTAACAATAACATTGTGGTAATATGATGCCCCCCCCCCCAAAAAAAAAAAGTTCCATTTATCCCTAAATTAAGTATTTGGCTTCAGCTTTGGTAGGGTGACTTTTCTAATCTTTGTAGTATAACTGAAGGAAACATCGCAATAAAAAATCGCTTTGAATCAACTCATTTTCCTTAAAAAGTCGCAATGAAACATTCTAATCTTTATAGATTTGGCTTTTTTGGTTTTTTTTTCCCTTGTCCACATTAATAACGCAGCGCACCTGCCACCCGCGTAAGGGAAGACGTTCCCGGGTGCTGCCCGGCGGAGCGGCGCGGAGCAGAGCACGGGCTCACCAGGGAGGCTGCGGGGGCCGTGCGTTTGGGCACTCCTGGTACTGCCAGCGCTGGCGTTTGCAGTGCCGATAGCCAGGGCAACCGTTGGGCCGCGCACACATGATAGCAGGGAGCAAGAACACCGCTGGGGTTTGCCAGTGACATCATTTCACAACTTGAAGGAAAAACATAGCAATTTTCTACCTTTGAAACATTATTTTCAACGCTTAGAGTTTCTTTTTCTTTTTTTTTTTTTTCCTCTCCTTGAAATAATTCAGGTCAAATCTAGAATTTTACCAAGGATATGTAACAGAATTTCTGTAAATAAGAGACATCTTGAGAAACTACAAAAGCAGTATTAAAGCCTTAGTTGGTTTTAGGTGTTATCCATCAGTTATCATCAAGCGGTGGCTTCTTGCTCTGAAGGTGAATGACATGCTGAACCTAGTGGGAATCGGCTTAAGACCAGGTGTTGCCCATTTAGTTTAACAGAATAATGTCATTTATACCATGAAGGAAGAGCAAAGGATGTGACCCTGCTTTTGCCTATGTCTCATTAGGTTTTTTTTCACATTTTCTTTTTTCTTTTTTTAAGGCTAGTGCACATCCATGAGGAATATATGGGATTCTGCTTTTAGTACAGTAACATGACAAATATGTTGAGCTCCTTAAAAACTCCAAATTAACAAACAGCCGTGCCCGTAAGATGTTTGCAATCAAAAAGCAGTCCTGACATACATGAGAACCAATGTGAAAAATTGCTTGGAAAGTGAAGTGAAATGGATTTCACGGCAGAGCTCCAGAACGTAAACAAATGGGGAAAAGGGAACAGGAGACAGGAAGAAAGAAAACAAAAAGTTTAAAAAAGCAGTAATTCCTGAATGCTGGAGCTGTTATGAACACAGATAAGAGGCTATTTTTTTATCTGGGTGATGTCCATTTAGTGGAAGGAAGAAGAAGGAGGCGGTGGGGGAGTGCAGGGGAGCTCGGAAGTGTGAAGGAAAGAGTTAAGGTTGGAGGCAGCCTCTCGCAAGCCCTCTGGATGCTGTGCAGGGTTTCAGCCCCCAGAGCCTTCCCTCTCCTCCTCCCTGCATGTGTCAGAGTGGGGAGGAGGCGGGTTCTGCTGATCTGTTAAATCCTGAGTGAAGTTTCCCCCATTTCCAGTGGCCACTGTTGTTAGAGGCTGGTTCGGAGCACGGCTGGGGTTACCCTGACATTTCTGGGATCGCGGCCAGACAAGAAGGGAAGGAGAAGAAAAGCCGAGATTTCTACAATTTGCTTTTGTCCAAGGGAGCCGAAAGGAGCAGGGAAAGCTTTTTTTTTTTTTTTTTTTTTTTTTTTTTTTTCAACATCATATTCCTGTGTTTTTCTTCAGCCTGGAAAATATATTAATGCTGGTGCTTTCCTCTCTGGAAACAAAGGAGCTGAACTGGACTGAGGAAGCAATGGGAAAGCGGCTGGGGGAAGTTTGAAAGAGAGAGATTTGGGGCAGCTGGGAGTTCCCTTTTCTTAAATGAAATCCCTGCTGGCGTGGGTGACTCGTACAGAAAAGATCCAGACCTGCAGGTAAATGGAGAGGCAGAGATACCAAAGGAAATCTCCATTCGTCTTGTCCTGCTTGTCAAGAAGGTGAAGAAGAAAGAAAGTTAAACGGGACAGGGAAACGGGCGGACTCTGGAGCTTGTGGGATTGCATCAAGATAAATCACCAGGCAGCAGCAAAGCTGTATGGCATTGCTCTCCTTTTAAAGGAAGAAAATAAAAGGCTGGAAGCACATCTCTGGAAGGGGAACTTCCCTGAGAGCGTAAGTTAAACTCTTAGCTTTCCACTCTATGTACCAGAGCCTTTCTCTGTGCGTGTGCGTGTGTGTGTTTGTGTATGCGAGAGTATGAGAGGGCAGGAGAGAAGGATGGGGATCACAGCCTGTTTTTGGACAGACTCATATTAGAGATGGCTGATTTCTTTTTTCTTTCTTTTTTTTTTTTTTTTTTTTTTTTTTTTTTTTTTTTTTTTTTCTGCATAGAACAATCCACTCTGTGCTCTTCCTTAAATAATCTGTAAAATGTGCAAAACTGCCAGGATGGGACTGAGGTATAATCAGTATTTTTAAAGCCCTAAAACTAGCCAGTCCGTGTCTCGCTTTTCCGTCGCTCATGCAGAGATACGAGCATGCTGCTAAGACCTCACTGTTTCTCCTCTTCCTCCCCACAAGCAGATTGCGCTATGAACTGGAGAGCAGTTCTCGGCTTAGCCCTGCTCTGGGCAGCGTGGCTAGTGTGCAGCTCTGAGAAGACGGCCAGGGCAGCAGAGAGAGGGAGCCATGGAGCCAGGAAAGTGCCTCTCGCTCACAGGGCTCCAAGCAGCCTCCGGAGAAGGTCTGGAGCATCCCTGAGGAATCTGAGCCCGAATCCCCAACATCCTGTCACCAGGAGGGATCCTTCAGCATCTCCGAAGGCACCTGCCAATCTCGTGCATGAGGAGACACATCCCCAGGCCAGGAGCGCTGGGACCAGAACGAGACGGGTACAGAGACTCATGGCTGCAGCCAAGTACTCCAAGTCCGCGATGATTAAGGATGAGGGAATATCCACTGCACCCCAGTCACGAGCAGCGCGTTTCCCTTCAGGGTCAAGTTCCCCGAACGTCCTGGCCAGTTTTGCTGGCAAGAACCGAGTGTGGGTCATTTCTGCCCCTCATGCCTCTGAGGGCTACTATCGGCTCATGATGAGCTTGCTGAAAAATGACATCTACTGCGAACTAGCCGAGAGGCACATCCAGCAGATTGTGTTGTTCCATGAAGAAGGGGAAGAAGGGGGAAAAGTCAGGAGGATAACAAATGAAGGCAAAATCCTGGAGCAGCCGCTAGATCCTGCCCTCATCCCTAAGCTCATGAGCTTTCTGAAGCTGGAGAAGGGGAAATTTGGCATGGTGCTGCTGAAGAAAACTCTGCAAGTGGAAGAAAGGTATCCTTATCCAGTCAGGCTGGAGGCCATGTATGAAGTCATTGATCAAAGCCCCATCAGAAAGATTGAGAAGATAAGGCAGAAGGGCTTCATCCAGGCTTGCAAAGCAGCTGGAGTGGAGGGGCAAGTGGTTGAGGAAGGCAACAATGGGGGCAGCACCCAGCCTACCCCTGGCAGTGGAGAAGTCCAGGGGCCAGCAAGGAAGGAGGAGCCAAGGAGGAGCCATAAAGAGCCATCGAGGACCAAAACAGTGAGGAAATTGATGACGACCACCGTGGCTCCTCCTCCACCTACAATAAGGACCACTACCCTCCCTCTCACTACCACAACTACCCGGGCCACCACACGGGCAGCGACAACAGCAAGCCAGCCTACAACAACTACAGCGCTCCCCACCACTCAGAGGACCTGGACCACCAAGTCCCATACAGCCACGGAGTACCATAGATTGCCCGTAACGGCCTCGGAGGATTTCTACTCTCCCGTGTGGAACACAAACCGAAAGGAGCGGCAGCGTGGCCACCCAGAGAAAAACCCAGCAACCACACGGCGACCAAGCAAAGCTTCCCGCTATGAGAGCTTCACGGAAGTCCCAACAGCCCCCGCAGTGCACTACACTAAGGCCAACGCGGGCAGGTTTAAAGACAACCGAACAGATAGGAAAGACTATAGCCACCGGGATCCAAACTTCACACCAGGGCAACACAAGCCAACTAAGAGCAAAGCACCAAAAAAGAAGGGCCAAGAAAAGATACTGAACAATGAATATGAAGAAAAGTATGACCCAAGCAAGCCTACTAGTCCCCACCTAGAGGAAGAGATTGCAGTGGGAAATATTCCCCCAAAGAAAGGAAGAGAGTCAAAGAAGCATGACCGAATGGATAAACCTGAGAAGAAGAAGAAAAAGGAGAGACCTGACAAACTGCAGAAGAGTGAGAAGCACTCCAAGAAGGACAAAGCTGAAAAAAAGAGCAAGCAAGACAAAGACCGTAATAAGAAGAGCAAGAAGGGGAGCAGGACTGAGAATGAGGATTTCCCCAAGCCCAACAAGAAGCCTTTCTTGCACCCTCCCAGGAAATCAGTGACAGACCTGCTGGAGTATTTTGAAGGCAAAAGGCGTCTCATTGTGAGTAACTTGTTCACCTTATTTCATAAATGAAGTCATCATCTCCCTCCTCCTAAGAAAAAGAGGAAGAGAAATTTTGTGGGGACTTTGCATTATTCTTTTTGTTGCTTTTATTTAAGAGTAATTAGAGGTAAAATCTCTGAATCCAGAGCACCAGTTTCCATCAGGGAGGTTTTCACATGCTCGTGTGATGCTCGTGGGCAATCTTACGTAGGAACTCTTGTCAGACAGGTGGCTGAAACCACTTGCCAGTCATTTCCATGACCCACCATATGGCCCTCAGATGATTTTGTTTGCAGTGAACATGCAGGTGTCAGGATCTGTTTAGCTATGATCGATGAAATGAAGTCTCAGTGTGGATTATTTCAGTGTGCATCGTGCACCAAGGTGCATGATCAGGTGTGCTGATGAGAATTTCAGATTAAGATCTTTTATACATCTTCAGAGATCCCCCATAAACTATTTATTTTGTTTTGGTATTTTGACATGCTATTTTAATTACACCGTAACACACTGGTAATTTTTAGTGTTAGAAATTCATCATGGTTTGCAGCTACTTCTCCCAGGGTTTAGTAAGTGCTGTATGTTTCTCCAACTACTTATCTAAAAAAAACATTTCACCTGGGACAGGAAACAGTTTTAGCTATAGTACAAATGTTTTCTCAAATGTTTTCTCTGGCAGATGGCACATACCCTGAAAGGTACTCTTTGAAAATTAGCTCTTTACAAATATTATTGTGGGAGCTGGTTTCTTGCAATTATTCCTCAGCACACTGGCCTGCTTGACACTTATTGTCCAGTGGTCAGCGTCAAACTTTTTTTCCAGTTGTACAGGCTGTGCTGAGCTAACTGGAGAATCACATCCAATACTTTGAAAGTGGAGACAAGCCATGTGTTGGAGAAAAAAAAAAAAAAAAAAAGAAAGAAAAAGGCTGAATTTTGCAAATAATGCAATAGCTAATTGTTATCTAACAGTTAACCAAACCAAAACTCAGAGTAAGGAATTGCACAGAAGTTTGGGATCTTTGCAACTTGGTAATATATCTCAGTGTGCTGGTTTCCAAGAATATGTGCCACATCAGTACAAATAAAAACAAAACTGTAAAAAAGAGCCAAAATCTAAGCTCACAGGCGTGCACTGTTAACTCACTGCACCAACACAGTCCTGATAATAGTTTGTCTGAAATCTGAACTTGCAGATCCTGGGCTGCTTCTCAGCTGGCTTTCCAAGAGACAAGAGTTGCACAAACTCAGGAGTTGTCCAAACTCAAGTATTCAGGCTAAAACTCCCTGAAGACAAATGACCGTATCATGTTGTACTTCAATTTTCCAGTGTCTAATATCACCTTTAGCTTCCTTTCCCTTAAGTTTATTGGAGAATAGGTTTGATCCAGCCATCAGTAACGGCAGTGGCTGAAGTCTAGTATCTCTTTGACATGTGTGGCACATGTGCAAAACAAAGAACTTTTCAAGCTTATTTAAATCCATACACATGTGCCTGTTTAATCCCTCCCCATCATACGACCTCCTCAATGTAGCTGAACTGTTCATCCCCCTTAACAGTTGGATGAACTCTGCCATTCATGAGTCTTCAAACTACTTGTCAAAAGAATTATCCACAGCTCTCCAGAAGTGGCTCTACCTGAATTATCCTTCATTGCTTTGTTATAATTATGACACTTTAATAGGCTTTGGCTCTCCATCCTCTTCCAAAACATGAAAATTATGAGACCTGTTTTTTTGTTTTTGTTTTAAGTCCTACACAATATGAAGGATTTCAGAATGTAGATTTCAGTGTGAATTTCAGACATCCAGAATTTCAAAGGCTATTTTGTGCTAAGTTCAATGGATGACAAATATAGGACCCAGTTGCAAAAGCTAACTGAACATACGGCTTCTGAGTCCTGCAGCACTACCCCTCCTTACTGGGTTGTTTGTTGCAGTCCTATTTGCCTTGAGAAGCCATGGCTTAGTGAGTTTGGGATTTGTGTTGATTTCTCTGTGGTGAAGAAAATTCATAAAATAAATGCATATACATGCATATACATGCATGCAAATGTAGATACAGAGGTCTTAGGCTAAAAGCATTTTTAATACTGCTTAGGTTAAAACAGACCTAGAGAAAAGCTTTGATTTGAACTTTGATTTGCCTCTTATGTGTTCCCTGTTTTGTTCCATAAGGTTTAATGAAATGAGGTCAAATTCAGACTTCACTGTGTTTTCCCACTTAAGGCCTCTGAAACTGGGAAGACAGTAGAGCAAATCATCTCTTTTTGATCTGAATCCTCAAATTATTTTCATAATCCCTTTTTTTTTGTCATTTAAAGCATTTGTATGCAAGCAACATATCACATGTTTTGTCCCAGAAATTAGATTTTCCTTGTGTCTGATTTTCATCTACCTTCATGTCCCAGTGCTGCAGTTCTGCTAGGGGCCTTTCTGTAAATCAGTCCGATCTCAATTAGCCCATAACTGCATCTTACATTTTAGCCTATTGATGAACAGGATTTATAAGGAGAGTATAGTAAAAATTAGTCCTTAAGGCCCTACAGAGTTAAAAAGTTCAGAAGATGATTACATCTGTTACATACTAAAGTATAAGCTTGCAGTTAAAGGACTCTCTGTTTTTTGGTGTTTTTTTTTTTTAGCCTAAACCACAACATTTGGATCCAGATTCCAAATCCCTTTGTGCTTGGGGTATCAGTGAAAGATATTTGATTTCACTTCACTGCTACCAGTCAGAATGATTATGTCACTTTTCCTCTCCACTTTCCGATGGAGATTGCTGTAAAGTGCGGCTGCGTGTTCTTTACACGTACCCCTCCTCACCTGCAATGTGGGCATACCCATGACTGGGGAAGGATAATTGCTGTGTACTTCAAACTTTTTTAAAAATTAAATCTTCTTAATTGTTAGCTATCTTTGATATAGCCAGAGCAATACAAACGGTAGAGATTTTTATACTTATGTTATTGTAATTGCTCCTTCTCCTCTTGTTCCCGAACAGCCATGACTTCTCAGCAAATAAAAGACAACAAAGTGGCAAGGAAAAACTTGAGCTATATCAGCAATTTTCAGATAAAGTCATAATGACCTTATCGTATCTTCAAGGTTTTATTTATGTGGCCATCATTAAATAAATATTCAAGTTGTATTTTGAATGACAGTCAAAATGGCAACCAGGAGCCCTGCCCCCACAGAGTAGCTACCACCTTCCCAGTGCTCCCACTGCAAGTTAGTGGGGGAAATCCTAGATTTCCTGCGTGCCTGAAGGGAGACCCGATGGGACTGGAAAGGGTAAAGGATAATAGGAGCGTGCATAGTTTTTTGTACTCCTAGTACCACTTTTGCCAGTGCTGGCAGCAGAGGAACTGGTGGCACTGGCTGGCTGGGCACATCTGGGTCAGGGTTGGGCACCCTAACAGCACACTCCAGCCACAAATAAACAAAATAAAGCTACAGAGCTGCCAACAGCACCTTGTTCTCCTCCAGTGAAATACTCATCTGCTTCATTCCTTACATTAAACAAGCTCTTTTGTCTCTGTCACCAACTAGCTGATCACGACCCCCAAGGCGGACAACACCATGTACGTACAGCAGCGAGACGAGTATCTGGAGAGCTTCTGCAAGATGGCCACGAGGAAAATCTCCGTCATCACAATTTTCGGCACCATGAACAACTGCAGCATGAAAATTGACCACTTCCAGCTAGGTTCTTTTTCTTTTTAAATAATTTCTTTCAATCTCATGGGCAAAATATAGGCAGCAAAAGGAGAAATCTCTCCAATTTGGGTAAACCGCTAAGCAAGGCTGTGGTGCTTTTCCAACCCACTCCTTCTCCCTCCATGCCCACTACTCCCTTCTTATATTTACATAACTGCCTCTGGTATTTTCCACGTTTAGGCTTCCACTGCTGTAACTTGAGCAACTTCAGCTTTCTTTGTGGGAGTTCTTAAAGCCAGTAAAGCAGCAAAAAAAACCAAAAAAAGCAGATGTGCCCATGTGATGAGGGCATGGGACTGAAAGACAAGATGAGGCTCAGTTCTACCAATATCTTGAGGGCCACCCCTTGCTACAAGTTCCTTTTCTTTTTGTAAGCTTTCCTAGCCCTAAGAGCTGATTCTGAGATGTTCAGAAAGTGAGTATACTCCACATGAAGGGGAAGTCCAGACACGTTTCCCCTCTGAACTGGCGAACAGACGTAGAGGGAGATTTCAACCACAGCCTCTACATACAGACCTTCCAAATTTGCTCTAACACCCCTGATATTAAAAGGTTTGCCGTTTTGCAAAGATATTAAACTCACCGAAGCCAGAGTTCTTGTCAGGCTATGCAAGTCTTAAAATGTAGCTCATTTACTCTTATCCACAGACACCTTTAAGGGGGATGGGAGTAATCTCTCTTAGCAGCTTTGAAATGATGAGTGTCAGGTCCTGATGGAAAACTCGCCAAAGTCAGTGGGAACTTTTACCTTAATTTCAGTGGAGTTTGGACAAAGACTTTGGGTCCCAGTCCAGCTAAGCACTTAAGCTTTGCTTAAGCAAAGCACTTAAGCGCAGGGGCACTGGAAACATGTGTATCATTCCACTGCCCTCTACATTTAAAGGTTAATACCAGATTAAGTGCTTTCCTGGACTGAGGCAAAGAAATAATACAAAATCTACTAGTTTTGCTTATGATTCCACCACATATTTCCTCTTGAAGTTCATCTGGTTTTACCAGACCTCAGAAAGAGATGTGTGATGGACTGAAAAGCTCTGGACAACTGTCTCTTCCAGGGTAATTCAGGTCCGGCATTCAGCTAGCCAGAAGATCACAGATTTATAACTGGCTTCCTGCTATGCCTCTACTACGCTGAGGGTCTACGTGTGGGGCTTGTGTCCCAGGAGGATAAGGAATCCAAATCCAGCTGCAGTGTCCACTCTGATGCCTCCTTGCCGTATCTGGAGTGGGAAAGGCTTTTCCACATCAGGCCCATGCTGCTGAAGATCACTGCCTGTGCATCTAGACCCATCTGCCTGTCAGTGGTCTGCACAGGGTTATATATAGCTCTGGTCTGGCTAATAAACATTCGTTCACTCTGACACAGACCATACTCTTTCAGCCTGTTCCCACGGCAGCCTACACCCAGACTTTCCCCAAACCACACAAGTGAACAACAGCAGAATTCTGAGACAGGAGGAATCAACTTGTTGCACACAGGAGACTTGGAACACTGTAGACTGAACCTTGGCAGATACATAAAAAGGTCACCTAACCTGTGCCCCAAACAGCAAACACTGAGCTCTTAAAAAGCCTAGATAATAAAAATGTCCTTCTATTCCCCTGTCCCTCTCCCCTCCCCTTCCTGTTTGCATAATCATTCAGTACTAGTGAAATATAAATGACAGCAACAAAAAGGTCTATAAAAAAGACGTTTCATCTGAAATTCCAAACACACTCATATGCCGTGAGCGAAAGATAGTTCACTAACATTGTTTGGCCATTTCTTGGTTTCAAACTGAAGTGAGGCTGATGGTCAGAGCACTGTCCTTCTCTTCATCCCAAATTAGCCACGCATTCTTTTTCTTCCAACTCCTGGAAGCAGCTTTTTAGTGATATAAACACCAGCCTAGGGCTGGAACCCCCCTACCTTAGAACCAAAGCCAATACCTAACCTTTTAGGTCACCAAACTGCCACAACTACTGCTGAATCTCATTATAACCTCATTTGAGTTATTTCTGAAACACAACTCATCTTCCTGACTTACCTAGTTGGGCTAGAAAGGTATCAAAAAGGTTTCCACATTCCTTCAGTGACCTTTTCAGTAATGTGAGAGGTGTTGGCAGGAACCAGCTGACAGTCTCCTCTCTGTTCTTCATGTGATCCCAGACATTACTTATGCCAGGGGAAGATAATGAATTAGAGAGAGGTGTTGAGATCAACTGTTTCTTCTTAGAAATCCTCTCCAAGTATGCAAGGCAGACCAGCCTTCATGGCTTTTTTTTTTTTTTTTTTCCCGAAGCATTATTCTTTTCTGAATCACTGTAGTAATCTGATTTGCTCCTTTACAAGTTTTGAAAGAAAAATCTTCCAGCAGTAAAAATCTAGAGTATCATGGGTCAGTTTGTTTAAAGTAGTGCACCGTATAGCTGTTCTCCATCATATTTCCTACCACCATCTCTTGCGTTGTTCTACCTCAAGATACTCAAGATACCCCAGTAAGAACATTCTGATTTTGCTTTGGAAGGGAGTTGTTTGCAAGCATCAGTATGAACTTTTGCTCTGTGTGTTAACGGCAAGTCAAACTTGCCATTAGTTGCAGATGAACACTGTTTATGAAGTACTGTTTCTGAAGTATTGTTTATGAAGTACTGATGTATGATTTACAGATGTTTTAATAAATGAATAGCTGATTAGTAAGTCCAGCAACACATGAGGAAATGGGGAGTTTACAACATTGCCTTTAATCCTTTATGAAACTCTCAGCTGAGGCATAAAAAGCCTTGTGCAAACATATAAATTATGTCAATAGTTTGGTGAGTGTAACCAGATTTACATTTTTTTTTCTTTTTTGGAATAAGAAATATGTTTTGGGTGTGAAACCTAGAGGTCAGGTTCTGATCCAAACATCTTCACAAAGTTTGTATTTAGGACTTTTATTTAGCCTATCACAGAGATTGGTCCCAGTGAAAAATTTGAATCAGATCAATATGCTCCTGAAGCTTGTCAATGTTTAGAAATTTATGTAAAATACCATACTGGTTAATGAATCACATCTTTTGAAAATTTATAACTCAGTTGTTGAACAAATATCTTCTGTTGCTGTCTGTGTAAATTCAGATCAAGTCTATTTGCTGGTCAATAACTGTGGAGCAAGGGACCTTTTGATTCTCATCCTTGATGAGCAATTGCTTTTCTGTTTGACTTCAGGCAGATCATTTAAGCCGTGTTTGAGATCTGTAAGTGAGGATATAAATATTTATATCCCAATGGTGTTGTAGGGCATAAGCAAGTAACAGCTGCAAAGAACTCTTGTTTCCAGGTGACAAGTGCTTCATTTTGCTTCATTTGTGCTCTGCCTCATTTTAGCTTTCCAGGCCCATACCTGCATAGAGAGGCCTGTCCCAGCTTTGTCACAGTTGTGAAGTGCTGTGCTGGATACTACAGCTGAGGCTGAGTTCACGACATAGGGGCTTTGAAGACGTGGCTGTAACACAGCCTGTTTTCAGGGGAAGTAAAGAACCTCAGCACCTCCAAAGACTTGCACTGTAGCTGTTTCAAACATCCCTCTTTAGTCACAAGACTGTAACTTCATAAATGCATACTCAGAATTTCTTTTGGTATTTGTCATCACGTTTTGGTTTGGGGTGAAAGTTTTAGGAAGAGTGTATTAGTCATGTTTCATGCTATGCATAGGAAAAGAGGGGTAACGTTTTTAGTTAAAAGCTTTTTAATAGCTTGTTTCTTGTCCATTTGAATAATTCTGTCAGAGTACTAGAATGGGAAATCATCATGAGCAAGTGTGAGCAAGGAGTGCCACAGCAGGGTATTTATGGAGGGCTGGAGAGCTGGAAGTGCCGTGTTCAAGACAGGTTAAGCAGAGTTCCTGGTTTCTTGTAGTCCCTAACCTCCCGTGTCATTTTTGCAAGACTGGAAATGTTAAAACTGACCCAAATTCTCTGTGCTGTTTTATTTGGATATGGCGCTTTCCAGATCCTGTCCTAAACTGTTGAGCAGCTTCTATTTTCTATTCCAGAAGTGGCTAAAATTCAGGAGCTGGTGAAATGATTAATACATTAATGGTAATATATAAATATCTTCGAAAAAGTCTCCAAGACTTTTTTTTTTTTTTTTTCCAGAAAAGAACAAGCAAACATTTTTATTTTTTTTTTTTCAAAAGCAAGTAGAAATGTTGAATGCTGAATTACATATTCCCTAGGGCGGTCTTATTTTCTTAAAATATTGAGATTGAAACCTGGGCATTTAAAAGCCACGGTGCCAAAAATCATTGCTGCTTTTCAAGACCTGGCTTATGCAGCAGTAAGAGGGCTTCTGGAAGATGAATTTCCCCCTATCGTCCAAGCTAAAGTTAATGGCAATGAGCTGTGTGATTCCATGACTTTTTTTTTTTCTATTTCCCATTAAGATAACGAGAAGCCCATGAAAGTAATAGAGGATGAAGATCTTGTGGACCAACAGCTCATCAGTGAGTTGAGGAAAGAGTACGGGATGACCTACAATGACTTCTTTATGGTGCTGACGGATATCGATATGAAGGTCAAGGTGAGGGTTTGGGCTCTTAGAAAGAAAATCTTTGGGAAATTATGAATGAAAAAGAAAAATCATAGAGGCCTGCTACTGGCTTGCATATGAAACATGTGAGACTGATGCAGGATTTTGTCATTGCTGGCATGGTGTTTAACGCAGCACATAGTAGCACACAGTAATGTAGCACATGGTGTCCTAAAACGCACATTTTGGCTGCTTAGCGGGATGACGCTGTGCTGCATATAGACAGTGTGCTATTTCAGTGGTCCTACAGAAGAGCATAATGACAATTTGTTGGCTGCAGTGGTCTGGCATGGACACTTATCACACCAGGAAGACTGAAAATATGCCTCTTCCAAGAGCAGTCTGACTGTAAAAAAAATACATGTTTTTTTCCATACTTTCTGGGCTGTTTTAGGCCTTTAAATCTTGTGGCCTTCAGTGCTGTGATACATGGATAAAGACTGCAAATAATTGCATCCTTTTCTGGGTCTGTGCTTTTTCCTTAACAGCAATACTATGAAGTACCCATAGCAATGAAGTCCGTGTTTGATTTGATCGACACCTTCCAGTCACGAATTAAAGATATGGAAAGACAGAAAAAAGAGGGCATTGTCTGCAAAGAAGATAAGAAGCAGTCCCTTGAGAGCTTCTTATCCAGGTATTGCCTTCTGCTCTTATCTACTGTTGGTCTTATTATAAAAATACCCATCCACAAGCATTTGTAGTGATTCTTACACAGATTTCCCTGTACCTGCAGTGTTCAGGAAATACAGAGACACAGCCATAGGTGAATGCAGTCTGGTACAGAACACAGCACTGGAAGTTAGGATGCATATTCTGTTTACTGACTGAATGCATGTCTTCTGGGCACTAAGTTTCTGTACCTCATTTTCCTGACTGTGACATGGAGACAATGCTGATTTGCCCCAGGAGAGCCAAGAGGATTAATTCACGGATGTTAGCTCAGTGTTTTGAATGTATGAAGCCACAATGTTTATGTGTTTCAGTCATGATCACAATCTTATTAATTCCATTCTAATTCCTTCTTTGTAGCTTGAATCAGTAACTAATTCCCCTTAACTTACTCCTTATCCTGTTTGAGATAACTGTTGGTCTCTGCCAGTATTAGTCACGCACAGTATTAAAGGCCTTGCAGATGTCTCTTGTAAGCTGTTATGAGAGAGCTTCTGCAGAGAGGCAGACTTGTTTATGTAGTCTCTACATGCCATGTTATCTACCTACCTGTGAAACCTAAATTCTGTGACAAACCCACCTGGACTGTGGGGAAACTCAGATTCACAGCAGAGCTGTGCCCCTGGAGTCCTCTCCATTACAGGATATTTTGCATGAAATTAGGGCTGCTCTATCTTTACCTGTAGCTACTGCACCCTCCTCACCTACTATCAGAATCCACAGGGTACACTGCTAATGCCAGATGGCTATAAAAGTAACTGAGGCAGCTTGCTGGATTATGATGTGAGTGGGAAAGAAGCAACATGGGCAGGCAAATGAATATGTTGTTGGTTCGTAAACATTTTAAAATTCAATGGCCACTTCAACAGAAAGAGCACCTTTAGCAAGATCCACCCCACCCTCCTCACCACCTCCTGTTTAGTTCTCAGAGGGATTCACCCTCAAGACCACCAACAAGAACCACAGTTTGGAAACAGCTGTCCAGCACAGTACAGAGCTTGTATGTCAGAAAGCAGCAGGCCCCAAATCCTTCTTTGCTTGCAAGAAGCCCTAGTAATAAATACTCTTTAGAAAAACAGGCAGAAAAAAAAATCTAGCATGGTACATCTATAAACAGAACCACTGCTGCACAGAATGCATTTTTTGTCTGTAAAATAGCCATCAGGCTTTAAATACTGAGTGGACGTCATTGATCACGTCAGCTGGTCAGGTTCTCAGCAAGATTAACTTCAGCTTTGTCCAACACTATATTCCTCTTTGAATGAAAGTCCTGGCATCATCTCTCTGGGTTGCTCATTGGGAAAGTCACTTCCAGTAATGCAAATAATATTCTTAACAAGCCTGCTGGGTGTGAAAGGAAGCCACAAGAGCCATAGCTGGTTTGTAAGCCATATATATCAGCAGGAGAGCACCTAGTTTTGGGGAAGTCCCCTATAACACCTACTCACCAGCTGTACTACCATCTGGACTCACAAAACAGAGGGGGATGTGAAATAAGGAAGAGGAGAGCACAGTGTGCACAGGGAAGGGGTTTTTGGCAGTGTTGTCAGGACAAGAGTGTTGCCTGTACGTCAGTGTTAGCTTATTCCAGCTGTCTGCATTAGCTGAATGCATTTTTTTTTCGGTAAAATGTAGCCCCAAACAAGGGCAGGTACAGAGACTTCCTGGGAAAGGAGAGACAACATGAGTGGTTTTCAACACTTCTCATCTCTGTGCATCTCCAAATAAATTGGAAATGGTTGGGCAATGAATTGAACCCTCTCATCAACAGAGTTTGCTGTTCTGATTTATTTTTCCTGCCTCTCTTGAAGTTCTGGGTAGACTTCAGGGATCCATGATATGCAAGGAGAAATAACTAGACCCAGTGATCTCTTCCAGACCTGCTTTCTGTGATTTGTTCCACCACAGGCAAGAGGCTGAGCTTTGTCCTATGCATAAAGGAGCCAGGTGGAAAGGGAATTAGTGAAATAGGTCTCTCTCCTGTGTGTTGCAAGTGCAGCTGCTAGACACTCTCCTGTATCATTTAATCTTCCCATGGCTGTATTTCCACAACATTTTTTTAAAAAAATGCTAAAGATAATATACTCACAAATTAAAAAAAATAAAAGACTCACTAGAGAATCTTGAAGGAACTCACTAGGAAGATTTCATCCTAATTATGCCCTAGAAGAAACAGATCCAACAGTTTCATTCTCAGTCCTTGCTTATAGGGAGCCAGGTGGGTTTTTTGTTTTTTAATACAAAATGGCACAAAGAATTTTTTTTCCATTTTCAAAAGAAGAACCTGTTCTTCCAGAAAGATTAAAATTGGTTTTCAAAAACTTTTATTTTCAAGCATTCAGCGTTTTTTGTTCGTCCTTTTTATTTTTTTTTATCAATAAAAGTACAGAGGATTTGGCATCCCATCCCCTGCTCTTTCCTCATCTTCCTGTGCAATTTTGAGCAAGGCCCACCATATTTTTTGCTTCTCTCAAGTGGACTAATGGTTCCAAGTACAATGACCCATTGCATTAGCCTTTATTTTGAGATCTTCATGAAGTGCTGCAGAAAGACAGGCTACAACTGTGGCAGAGCAACATCTGCATCCATTTAAAAGATCATTTCCTGCTATAAAAATATCCCTCGCTGCTTTGTAAATTCCTGTACATCTGATTTATTTAGGTTTAGTGAAGAAGTACCTTTATTCAAAAAAGAGCTTGCTTGGAGAGTATTAAATAGCCTGATAGGCAGAATTTTAAAGAGGTTACAAGCGTCCCTCTGCCACTGCCTTTCTTTGAGAGGACAGTGGAAGGTGCTCCTTGGGGCAAAAAATAGGGCAGACATTAAAGAAAAGTCCAGGATTTACCCTACTGCCCCATACTTGCCTTATATAACCCCAGGTTCACACTGCCTCATACGAACAAGCTCAGATTTAAACATTTTGAGTGAGCATGGCAGAGAAGGAAAAGAGGTCACTGAGTATTTACATAGGAGTATGAGTTATGTCTGAAATGAAGATACACCCTAATTCTCAGACAGACCTTGGACTGCAAAATAACCTAACAGTTCCAGCGGCAGTGAATGATGTAAAAGCTAAAATGTCTAGTGAGAAATTCTACTGGAATTTTTCTTTCTCTTGAATATACAGTTCTTAGCATTGTTCAATCTACTGAAGGTGACTTTGAGTGAAGATCGTAAGATCTGCAGTGTTAATTTGGCCAAGTAGCTAAACGGCAGATGTTTCTTTGAGAGTTTCAGAGTCACAAAATTGAAACAGGCTCTATCCTTTCCCAGTGATGGCTGGAACTGCGAAGATCTCCCATCCAGCTGTTACTTACAGGTTGTGAGAGGTTGGACATACCTCAGCCTACAGAGAGCAAGAATCTCTCAACTCACAGGCCATAACTGTGCCCTGCTGCACTCCCGTCTCTTTCCAGGTTCCGATGGAGGAGGCGGCTGGTGGTGATCTCTGCTCCCAGCGATGAGGACTGGGCTTATTCCCAGCAGCTTGCTGCCCTCAGTGGACAAGCCTGTAATTTTGGTGAGTCAAAGGAAAATATGCTCTTGCTCTTCAAAACCACATCCTTCCCAGTGATGTGATGGAGTCCTCTGCTCCACTCTGAATTTGGACAGTCTAAGGAGCCTGATAACTGAAAAGCTTGCTGCAGCCACTCCAATACAAATGGAAAATATTGTGCTAAGCAGGTAGCACAGCAAGCTCTGATAGCCAAAGTGGTCCCTGGACTCCTCTGTGTGAGACAGAAAAGGTTTGCGATATTTCAGAAGGTAAGTAATAAAACTGTTGGGGCTTGCTCTTCTTTTTCTCTTTGGGAAGGGCATATGTTCTCATACCTAGCTCCATGGTGGGACAGGTATCAGGGAGATACCTGGAGGTCACCGTTTTCCTCTTCCTTCCTTCATCACTATCCAAACCAGCAAGAAATTCTGCAGGAGGCCACTTCAATCCAGTAATGACCCTCCCAGCCCCCTAAGTAAGAGGTCCACAAGATGCACCTATAAAGTCAGTGGAGAGGGATAAGCTCCTTCAGGAGGCAGTTAGGAACAAGAGCTGGAAACACCCTTCTCTCCTTCCCTTATGAAGCCTAGAGAATCCTACTCCCTAACTTAGGCACCTCACATAATGCAAGAATCTTGCAGTGTCCAGACTTGACTTCTGCAATATAACGAAAGAGGTACCATTGAAAAGCCCCTATTGCAATACATTTGAATTGTGCCTGGATAGAGATCTGCAGAATCTCATTAAACTTTATCACACAGTTTCTTTGTGATCACCCAGCTTTCATTCAGAGCTTCAGCATCATCTGATTTGGTAGCTACCAACACAAACTATTGTAAAAGCAGAAAATGACCAAAACAACTAATTCCCTCCACCCTTTCCTAGGAGATCCAGTGAGTTCCTAACTTTTGTCTTCAACAGGCATTCTTAGTGAAGCAACGTATTTCCAAGCATCTTGTCTCCAGGTCCTAAAAGCTGTTACATGAAACTCTGTAGCTCATACAGATTCATGTTTCACAGATGGTCTTAGCAGTCTGTGAGATCACTTTCTAAAGCAGAGACAACAGTCCAAGCCTTTGCCCAGAACAACTGAAAACAAGTAAATGCCTGTCCTAAGCCTTATCTCACAGTGATTTGCAGTTTAACTGTGATAGGTTATATTGCCTCTAAGTAATTTGGCACTATGTGGCTGCCATGCCAGAGCTTTACTCATGGCCAAAACAGTGCAGAGGCATTATAAATTTGGGGGTTGGACTCTGCAATTTATTGGTGTGCCTGATGCTTTTATCCCCGTGTTACAGTACCACATCAAATGCTGCTGTCCCTGGGACACTAGCAGCAGCCTTTTCGTAACTGTCATATTTACCAAACACACTCGCTTATCCTCCTGTTTGGCAGAGATTATGCGAGTGACAGAGACTGCAGCGAAATCAGTAACTCTCTACTTCACAGAAGGCTGGCGAGACTGGCACCTAATTTAGCAGGCACAGACCTGGCGAATTAAACTGAAATATGCCCCTGAACAAGCAGAAGGATCTAGTGCGACTCAAGACCTTCCTTTCCTTCACAGGTTTGCGCCACATAACTATCCTCAAGCTGCTGGGACTTGGAGAAGATATTGGTGGGGTCTTAGAGCTGTATCCGATCAATGGTAAGTGACTCTTTCAAGGTCCTCAGCACTACCCATGAAGGGCATAACACAGAGAGATTCTTTGCTGTAATGTTTTAGAAGGATGAATATGACTGTGATTACAGTGTTTTTTTTTTCTTTTCTTTTTGCTTGATTTTACTTCTTGTTTGTTTCTCAACCCCTTCTTGATGTTCCTGCACTAAAGATACATGACTTCATAAGGACAAAAAAACCCAAAGACTATGTAGATGGCATCTCACATTTTTAACCTAAACTAAGAGTCTCAGATAGACTCTTTTCCTGCCTTGCAGCAAAGATAAGGGATGTCTGTGTGCTCAAGAGGTAGCAGGGCTCTGCCATGCCCATACCACAGCAGCTTCTCCTACGTGGGGGGTCCCTCCTTACCTTCCTTCCCATTCCATCCTGGTAGGTGGATTCAGTGCAGCTGATATTAATGATCTAGCAATTCATCCTGACCTTCTTTACACTATCGCACTTCAATTCTAGTTATTCATTCCCTTCACCACTTTTTTTCCTGTGCTTTCTGTATAATGTGAACCAGTAACTCAAACAGCACAGAAGCCAAAGATGTGCAAGTGTGTTGGACAACAAAGAAAATGCCCATAAACATGTAGTTCCCTTGGCCTAGAGAACAAAGACAAGCTTACCAAAGCTAATAGGTCTATTAAAAACACTTCCTTACTTCACAGCCCAAGAACCTTTAATTTCGGAAGTAGGAAATCCTACCAACAGTTTGGCTATATTCTGTCTCATGTTGCTGACTCATTTGCCACCCAACTGTTGCTTTTTAATTTTCCTAACCAAACCACCAATGCTGTTCCTGCTCTCATCCTTTTCTAGGAAGCTCTACGGTCGACCGAGAAGATATCCCAGCCAACTTGGTGAAAGACATCCGGAACTACTTCCAGATCAGCCCAGAATATTTCTCTATGCTGCTAGTTGGGAAAGATGGAAACGTGAAATCCTGGTACCCTTCCCCCATGTGGTCTATGGCGATCGTGTATGACCTGATTGACTCCATGCAGCTTCGGCGCCAGGAAATGACAATCCAGCAATCACTCGGAATGCAGTGCCCCGACGACGAGTACGGTGGGTATGGTTACCATAGCTACCACCAGGGATACCAGGAAGGTTACCAAGATGACTACCGTCACCATGGAAGTTACCACCATGGATATCCCTACTGAAAAGAACTTAGCCCCGCGCCTGTTGTCTAATAGCTATGCGAGCAATAGGCAGGCCACGCAGAAAGTCCTCCCGTGCCACCTAAGTAGCCCTGCCTCCTCCTTCCACTGTCCAGTCAAAGGATATTGGGCATTTGCCTTCTCAAAAATGCACAAGCCTTTACAGTGAAGCAATTCAAACCTGTAGTATCAATGCTTTAAACAATAAAGACTCCTTTATATTTTTAATCCTTTATAAACGAAGCGCACCAGCAGTTGCTGTTTGTATTAAAGGCAAACAAAAACTCCCCACGGCCCCAGTGCATGGACACAACTGTAGGGCAGGACATGAACTGCACAACAGACATTGCTATGCTCTTTTTAAAGTTTGCTTTTTTTTTCCTAAGGAGAAAAAAGTAAGTATATTTATTGGAAAGTGAGAATTTTGCATTGTGCTGATGAAGAGAAGCAAAGGACACTTCAGGACTCTCCCCAAAAAAGGAAATTTTAAGAAGCAAGGGGCAAGTTCTTTAAAAAGGATTTTTCAAATTGTTATTAAGTGCCTTGTCTAAAAGGAGAGCATCCTTTTTATAGGGCATCACCATTGTAATTAGCTGCCTTTACCAATGAAAATAAGTTTCTACAGCTGCAGCAGGTTTGTTCCAATCCAGTACAATGGAAAGCTGTAAGTGCAGAACTTGCTGCCTGGCCATTTATTCTTTTACTTGGGGTCCCTGCTCTCTTAGGTCCTGCCCACTCTACAGTTAAATCCAAGCTAATGAGTGCTAAGTTGAAACACCAACTATAGCCAGTATTGCCTGAATTACAGAGAAGTGGAAAGCATTATTTTCACAATGCACAGAAAAAGATCTGTTGTTCACTATATTTTAAATGAGTTGTAACCAGCTCTCTCAAGTAATGTTTTAATTAAACTGTTCTTTTAAGTTTCAGATTTTCTTGTCTTCTCATATCCTCCTCTACAGAAAGAAAACAAAACGAAACAAAAAAACCCACATGGCACTAGAGATCAATTATTTTAAAGGTGTTTGGGAATAAATTGATCTGCTACTCAACCAGTTCTCTCTGCCACACTTTCCAGAGCAGCTTCCTTCTTTCTCATTGGTGTCTTTTAGACACTGGATGTGTCACACTCTTGTTGAAGTCACTGGTAGGAACCGCGTGCACAGCCATGACTCACTACATCCTGGGTTAGATTTCTACATATGAGGGATAGCAGGAATATTCTGAAGTGTAGGCCTCAAAAACTTCTACAATAGCACAGTGGTCATTTCCCATGCAGGAGGCTCACCTGCCCAGTCACGTTTCTTTTTCTGAAGTCTGGGACATGGATGCATCTTCCCTCATGGATCCATGCAACAGGGTATTTTTATTAGGTTTTTCCGACCCAGCAGTACAGCTCAAAAGGGCACACTCCGCAGGATGATACCTAGCATTTTCCTGAGCCTTTTTTTTTTTTTTTTTTTTTCTTCCTAGCACAGCCAAAAAGTAAACCTGGATAAAGCAATTGTTTCACTCAAAACCAGATGCTTTACTTAAATTTAGTCACAAAAGGTCTCACCCTTCTGAATGCCTAGGGAGCAGACACAGATAGGAAGAGGCCACAGGGCTTGGCTAGTTGTTTCCCAGCCGTTCAGTGCTGGTCACCCTCCGAGACAGGCTGTCCTCAGGGCTAGCAATAGAGACCGCACAGAGCACAGCTGCACTATCATCACCTCCCTCAGCATTACAACTAACGCTGAGCAGGGCAAGGGGACATTCGAAGAAACCATTGTGAAAGGACTGCCGTCTGCAGGGTGCTTCCCAGCTCTACTTTATCTACAATATTTTAGCAGTAGCAGGGACAGGAGTTTAAAAAAAAAAAAAAAAAAAAAAAAAAAAAAAAAAAAAAAAAAGGATCATTGTACAGAATTTTTTTTAGAAGAAATAGGAAAGGTTCCAAGGCACAGTCTCAGAAAGCAAGTGCTTGCTGCATCAGTGCATGGGGCTAGCTGCCTGACTGCTTGGCCCAAAGAAAGCACAGGGGAAAGGGTGCCAGGTGTCCGGCAGCCTCCTCCTGCAGACAAAAGAAGCAACAGCTCTCCAGTGTTTGCTTTCAGGTGTTCGTTTCAACACGGAAAACAAGAATGCAGAGAAAGTTCAAATAAAAGCCCTTTTAAACTCACATTACAAACCATGAGTTGGTGGAAAGCAACATCCTGCACTGAGCAGGAGGAATAGAAAGTGAGCTTACTAGAAGAGAGGGCAATACCTGCTTTAAGTTGCATGGTTTTGCAAAATTTAAAGTAAGGTTACACCTGTACCAAACCCACTTCAGGCATTCTGTGGGAGCTGCATTGAACGGCATAACTCCAAAGCGAACAAGCTGTTTGCTTACAACAGAGAACACTGGGGGGGTGGGATGGGCAATGAAGCAAAACTGTGTACGTGAACACGCATTGAATTTGAGGAAATTTCTGTATGATTTTACATCCTGGGGCATCACTCCTCCCTTCATAACAAACTCTCACAAAATTACTAGGAACTTTTAGGGATGACCCATCTCTCCCTATGGAAAACTAAAAGCAAAGCCTGAGGGAAGACTGACAGTCCTTTCCACAACACTGTATGGCCATCTTGAAAACTATAAGCATTAGGGAGCTACAACACTGCAAACTGATACTTCACTTGTACCAAACACAGATCACTGTGTCTGTCCTACAGCTTCATCCTGAGGACGGGTTTATTAAAGTCTTATTTTTACAGTTCTTAGTGGGAAGATTCCACATGATTCCACAACTATTTCCGAACTTCTGTTACATGTCTGAGATTTGATTCAGCTCCCAGATGGCTGTTTTCATGCAAGGTCGTCCTCCAAGCACCAGGGCGCCGTTGCTACACTCACATAGTTGAAATCAACCCAAATAAATATTGCTTTAATTGGCTTGTCTTTAAAAAATCTCTCTTCTGGAGAGGTTTTAAAAACTGCTTCCTTAAACCTGGAGGGAGGAATATAGCCTTCCCAGCCACTACTAAGTTCAAACATTTCTGAGTGTTCCCCAGCAAAGAAATGCTCCCCCTGCCAAATGTGTTTGCTAAAGACTACGTGGCAAAATGGATGATGAGTTCTGAAACTTTCCTTACAAAATTACCTTTTGTCATCTGAGGAGAAAGTGTTTGGTTTCAGACACACAGTATGCGAACAACCATACAGTAGAAATACTTACCCATTGCCACGGCAGTGCTTGCAAATCCTTACCTGCTTTCAGACAGTAGTTAATGTTGATGTTATTGCAAAAGGGAGTATACAGTTCTCATTATTAAGGAAAACCTTTCTGGCAAACCCAACAGAATCTTCAAATCAGTAAGCAGGACAAGAATTGAAATAAAGGCTAGATGCACTTTTTAAAATATGCAGATCAGTCTTTTCCATCTCTCATTTATCTTCAGTCAAATACTTAAATCAGAAATGTCAAAGGCTCACACTCAACACTGAATTGATGAGAGGTCTTTAGGGGTATGAGGCTGATTTCTGTATTTTGGCTTTACACAAGACAAAGCTCTCTGGGAAAACTGATGTAAAAAGCTAATGCTCATGTAAGTGCAAAGCAATCTATATCTAACAGCTCTTTACACTCTTTTTGGAAATATTTGCTAAAGTTGGTAACTATGATTGCAAAAGATAATGAACTCTGGCAAGTATGTATTGCAAAGCTGCATGTAAAGCAAAACAAACAAACAAACAAACAACAACAACAACAAAAAGAGAAAAAATGTCTTACCATAGTTCAGACTTTTAAAAGTTTGAGGGTTTTTTTGTTGCTGGGGAGAGAGGAGGAGGTAGGGAACAAGGAGGGTCATTAAGGCTTCTTTCCCCGCCCCAAACAGGACACCATATATCAATAAAAACATGTTTCTGCAATTTATATTCAGATATGCTTTGCTATCATTCCATACAGATCCAAACAACTAGGATTCTTTTTGTTGAAATCAGCTGCTTCATAAGCACAACAATGAGTTCAGCAGTAATTTTTTTTTCAGCTCAACACTGCTTACAAAGTCATCTCATATAAACAACAGCAATTTCATTTTGTATGTCTTCTTAAAATATGCTAGAAAAAGTTCATACTCCAAGAAAAAAAAAAAGTCAGAAATTAGAGCAATAATTCACATTCTTAGTTTATAAGGTGATAATCATTGGCAACAACTGGAAACAGGCTGCCCCTCTTGATGAAACAGTAACAGGAGGTACATTAATTAAAATAGCTATAAGCCATCAACAGAGCCTGAATAAGCAAGCTCTCAGTACACAAGGCCTAGAAACAGGATGGCAAACTGGAACAGAGGAAGAACTGTCTTCAGCCCACAGAAAAAAATGCAGCAGTAGCTGATTACTATACAGTGTGGTATGAGGTTTTGAGACTCATTACATATCCTCTTAAGAATTCTTTTGACAATATCTTTCCACTAAAAAAAGACCCATTCATGAAGGGAGGAAATTATAAGCTAACATCCTTTGCACTGTTCCGAGAGGTTTTAAGAATACATCAAGAAACATTTTTTCTGCATCCCTATCCCCTTCCCCCTTCTCAAAATTCTCTGAATTGCTTGGAATCTGTTTTTCATCTAACTCAAAAGCCAAACCAGCAAAAATCTCAATGGCTCCAAGATGACTGCACTTCGTACTCTGCGAAATGCTCTCTCTCCCCCTGATCCTTCCCCATCACTCACTTTCTATCCTGAAGACGAGTGTAAAGCTTTACCAGTCCTACTTGGTGAAGCGCCACCAAACAAAATTGCCACCTGCACTCTCTTGCTCATCATCCTCAAGTTGTAGGCCATCAAAGTGGCTATATGATATGTGTTTTCACAAATTGGTCCCAGTTCAAGGAACTCTCTACCTAGAGCCTTAAAAAAAAACAAAAAAAAACGCAGCAGCCTATGGTGTCCTCAAACTGTATAATATACTCTTATTCAAGCTCTTTCAGAGTTACGCCCAGTAAGTTGCATGTAAAACACACCATTTGCTACAAAGGCAATCCATATTTCAATTTGCCAGTCACTGGGAGACAGGCACACAACAGGGTCACACTGAAAATCTGAGGAGAGATAGTAGCTGAAGTGAAATCTGTTCTGCTTTCAGTCACAAAGAAAATTAGAATGAAAAGGACTCCACAGGAGTCAGCACAGAGTTACACTGATGAAAACAGAATTCAGACCATTCAGGCTGAACTCGCACTCCAAAGATCTGCCTGTTTGAAGAATCAATGTTCCCTAAACCAAATTATCTGATTTATTATACTTTCTCAAGTGAAAATTTGGTAAGATAGATTCAGAAGAAATCTTGCTCAACTCAGCTACAGTTATCTGAATTTGAATTGCCAAAATGCCTTAAAACAGTCAATTTACCTCATTATGTAAAAAGTTATTAGTAACATCTTAATCACTAGAAAAGCAAAGACTTAGTGGAATGTTTACACAATTGAAGGTGCTGCAAAACCATTAATCCTCAAAGGTGGGAAACAGCTTTATCACCTCTACTTTAATAATGAAGTTAATCCTAGAGGAAGTTGCAGTGACTTAGGATGCTTTACCAAAGCTGGGGAAGACATGGGGTTAGAACCCAAAAGTCCTGGAGCTGTTCAAGTAATATGCTTCAGTCAAACCTAATGTTCTTTTCACTGCTCCCACACACCATTTGCTTTTTCCATTATTGCTAGAATGTAGACTGGCCAAGTAATTCTACAGCTTCTAACTACTTTCACTGCTGCTACCTCTTATAACAGCCATAATACTAAAATATATTTTCAAGCAGCATTCACAGCGCAGGTTGGTTAAATCACATTTTCATATGATTACCATCAAGTTGGAGTTGGATGTTAATCTGATTTTTAATAAAAATTCTGTATTTATAGACAGTGTAAAGTATACTTCCAAAGGACTTCTAGGTAATCAAAAAATAAACCAACAAACAAACAACAACAACAACAAAACTTCATAGCAGTGAAGTACAAAGAAAATCGCTGTTATGCTTTTAGGGACAAACTGCAACTGTATCTCCAGAAAGAGCAAGAATGAAACTGTTTCACTTGAGAAAATATAAGAATCAGCTATGGACTTGAAGTCTGCAGATTTAAACACTCAGAAAACTTGTCTTCCAGTTTGCAATGTGAAGCACACCAGCCAACAAACAAATCCCTACTGTGATTAGGGATGATATTTCACAAGCCTCTCAAGTTCTGTAGATCATTCAGCAAAAAATTAATTCTGAGATCACCTCTCGATAAAACCCAAGACAAGCGTAAGACGCCACCTGACCCGAAGTCCTGGACAGATGTGCTTACGTAACGCTTCTCCTCCCAAAGCGCTGTGTAAATGCTAGGGGGGCTTTTCATGGAACACGTTGGTTTTCAGGAGCAGGCTCCTCATTTTGGTCATGGACTTATTTGGTCCACAGAGTCATGAAGCACACAGTGCTTGGTTGCCAGCCATCCAAAGGTGAAAGAATCTCACCTTCAGGAGTGGCCTCCCAATGCCACATAAGTCACTCAGACTGTTAAGTCCTTTTAAGCCCCCCCCTTTTTTTTTTTTTTTTCCTTTTTTGCATCAGTTATTTCAGTGTGTTTTTACGTCACTTAAAAGACCGACGGAAAGAGGAAACACAGCTCTTCAAACATATGTCTCAAAGTAAGAGTTCAAATGTTTTCCTCTTCCATCTCTGATATCCATCCCACAAATATTCTCCACTGCTCTGCAAGTGGGAAAAAAAAAAGGACCTTTCTCTATGTTAAATAAACATTAATGTTCTCTCACTATGAATAATAGCGCTCCCCTGAGCGGGCTCCATGCTAGAGTGAGTCCTCATCTGTATCAATGTCACTATTTGGTTTGTTCAGTCTCTCAAATTCTTCTCCATCCTACAGGAATCAGAAGCAAAAGAAAACAGTATGAGTAAACATTATCTTGTTATAAAGACAAAAAATAAATAAAGAGCAGAAAAAAGCAGCAGCTTGTTTTTAAGAAGTCCCTTCAAAAGTATCATAGTCTTGTAATTTAAACTTTTTATAAGTATGTTGAAATCTTTCTCCAGGATATACAGGGGATGCTTTGTATGAGCAGGTATTTGTAACGCTTTTTAGCAATGCTCTCGCTGAAACAGCTTGTAATCCATTCCTTCACCGGAAAACCCACTCACATTGTGCTCCTTGTTTTTATCATGGCTGCTGAACTGTGAGTGTAAAGATATACAACACCTTGTATACCAAAAATAGATGACGTTATTTGCTGCTTGTTAAAAAATACCCTGAAGAGGAACTGTAAGATAGTGCCAGGAAACACTATTTTCCCAACTAAATATTTCCTAGGATTAAATGAAGACAGCACTCTCTGCTGGTTGCAAAATATGTTTAGAGAGCACATATGTACATGCAGATACATGCAAAAACACACTAAACACGCCTCTCTCAAACTGACTTCTTAGCTCAGTTGAAAGAGATGTCGAACAGCAAGCCGGCTGTAAAACTAGATATGTTCTAGTTGTCTTGATAACTGCTTAAAGTGCAAAAATGAAACAAAGAGCTAGAGGAAATGCCTCATAGGAACAATCACGTTAAAAATCTATACAAGAATTGCCTTTTTGTCTTCATGTATCTTTGAATGTTAAGATAGAAAGAATTTTACCATCAAATTTACTAACTTCTTTATGATGTGTGCTCAGCTATACAGATCAAATCTACTTCAGTATAATTAGTTCCCAGGTATCAGTTGCAATTCCTGGCTGCCCAATGCCAGTAGACTATTTCCATGATTTTTTTCAAGAAAAAAATTGTACCAAGCTAAAGTTGCTCACAAGATTGTCTACAGACACAGCAAGAAAACAGGGCTTAATCAGGTCTCATGAACGGAAGAAGTGGAATATGCAAAGCAAAAAGCTATTAATTTAAAAGATGTAAACCAATATTAAGGAATTTTGGTATTTCAGTTGAGGGATCAGTCCTGTCACAAGCACAGCAGATTTTCCAAGCATTCCAAAGTGTAAAAAGAGGTGAAACAAAAGAGAGAGCAGAGAAGACAAGTACTGAAAAGCCTTACCCCACTTGACCTCTCCCATGTGTCTCCTTTGAAGAGTTTGCCCCTCTCCCGCAGAGCAGCGTATTCCAGACCTCGCCGTTTGCTGGCGTTATAGATGAAAATGGAGAGAAGCACTATAGGAGCTTCCAAAAAGAACTCTAGGGAAGGCCTGAAGTCAAAGATGACGAAAGAGACTGCAGTGATGATCACAGTGGTCACCTGGGCAGTCATAACGTGGAACATGTTGTCACGGAACTTCAAGATGAAGGCTACGGACAGCCCCAAGAAAGCAGTGACAAATATAAGAGCCACCGAGAAGACGTTGTGCCCATAAAAGAAACCACAGTTGCCTATCAACCTCCGGTCCTTGGCCTGCAGCCCCAGCATGAGCCCATTGAACATCACTCCAAACGCGTACAGCTTACTGTTCTGCACGAAGATGCTTTCAGCAGCCTGGGCCCCATCTTTCAGGATCTTCTCATTGTAGATATTAGCCAGAGCAGAAATGAAGCACTGCACTAGGATAAGCAGGTGGCCCAGGCTCAGGCGGAGAGGTTTCAACACTCCTGCCACAGTAGTGGTGACATTCCATTGAAAGCTGGGAAGGAAGCTGGGTGCCTCACAGTTGCCCTTTTCTGTGCATGTTTCCTCATGTCCAGCATAGAGCAAGCAGTGGTTAGAAGGCCTAAAAAACGCGTTATGGTGGAATCCGTGTGCAGCTAAGCTGTGCTGATGGCCTCCAGTCCCTAAAGTCAGGGCAACGATGGACAGGAATAAGATCACCAGAGATGCCCATTGTACCCAAGAGAGCTGTCGCCTGGAATAGACAAAAAAGCCACCACATTGGCAGAAGTTAAATGACAGAAAAACAAGCCCTATAAAACACACAGAAGGCACCACACCACAGATAACAAGAGGGAGACAAGCACAAGAGAGTCTTTCTTTTTCAGTATCAACAATAAAATGTCAAAAGGCAGTGTGCTTTACCCTAGGTTAAGGGGGCTCCAGCTTAGCAAATACAGGGGCACAGGAGAATTCTGTACAGATAATTTAAGGAAAGACTTTCAAGATCATGTCAGTTCTAGACACTGACTGCCTAACAAATAAATGCAACTCTTCTACAACGGAAGAGGGTTCTGATGGATAAAAGGAATTCAAAAACAGTCACACAATTTGCATTCAATTCAGAATTGAAACAGATTGGAAAGTAATTCTGTTAATCATGAAACATCAGAATTAACACACAAATGAAGGTACCCAAACCTGAATCTTAATTCTGACCATCTAGTAATTATATAATTATAACTTCATTTTTTTCCCATTACAGATAACTGAATTGGGAGAGATGTAAGATACTACTTCCAGCGCTTCGATATGCCAAACAAAGCCATCTCTCCAAGCCAGTACAATCACAAGAAAACAGAATTAGTCTCATTGATAGACAGAGAAAAATCCAGCATAATTTCTTCAATCAGGCTAGAATAATGAAATTTGACACTTGCTTTAATAAGTACTACTTACTTTAGCACTATTCTGAAGAGAAGAGCTGTTGTTATAATTACAAAATTTGAGAAGAGTACGGCCATTGCCTATAAAGAAAAGCAGGGGAACAAAGTTACTCCAGACATAGAGTGAACATCAAAAGACCACCTGCTCAGGAGGTTTACCATTCTGCCAGGAATCACAGGGGAAAGCATCGCCATAGAACTAACTGAACTTTCTTCCTTACCCATGTAGTAAAAATGAACAAACAAAGAAACCTCCAAAGATCTTGACTAATTTGGGAATAAGCCTATAATAACGATACTGCCATAACCCCTTATTCATGATCCCAAGCTGCAAACACCTAGAAACAGGGACTGTCTTTTCAGAATTTTGTATCAGTTCACAGGCACTTAGATATGTGATTTATTATTTATGTTTGTTTTATCATGATAATGATATAATTTCAGCAAATCCTTACAAAGCATATGCAGACATACAAGCTGTGCTTTTTATGAGACCCACTTTAACCAAGCCAAATGAAACTACTTTAAGAAAGCAATTGTGTTGATGTAGTTTTTCAAACATCATGCTTTGCTAATGTTACAGACATTATAGCTGAATTTTCTTCCCAAAACAACACAAGCACTGTGCGTGTTATTTTAAAATGTCAAGACTGTTGATTTTAATTAGATTTTCCCAGCCAAGTTCTTTTCCAGACTCTGTCCCGTCCCTGCCAGAAATGTACACCTAGAAGGACAATATTTTGAAGTAAAAGTCTGGAAAAATGTGAGCAGAAACATTTATATTTATCTGTAATGCTAAGGAGGGGTAGCCACAGTATTTTATAGTGAGCACTAACCAACTGTGTCCATTTAACTTCAAACACATTTTGAACAAAAAAGAATCCCAAAACTGAAAACAGAAAGCATAAACACAGCATTATTTCTTAAGAATATATATAAAATCATCCACAAAAGGCTGAACATAGCTGCAGAAAGGATCAATTAAGCTCCATGTTTAAAGGTAACTAATAAACAAATGCAAAAATTAGGAGTCAAACATTTCTCATTCTCCTGTCTTCCCTCCCTATTAGGCTCACTTACACTGGGAAGTCATCTCTGGAATCAGTGAAGAAAGAAAACAAGTCATCAAGTCATCACATGAAGTTACACGGAGACACTTGTGCTGGGTAAATGCATTGGAAGAGAAACAGAGGGCCAAAAAAAAAAAAAAACAAAACAAAAACAAAAAGAAAACAAAGAAAGGAGAATGCCATAAAGTTCTCTAGTGCTTAAGGAATTCAGTCCATTTCTAAATCACTTAGGAATGAGAAATCCCAAGGTGAGCCTCCTCTCCTGAGAGCTGTAAAATGCCTGAGAGCTGAGAGAGATCAGTAGGCAGCAGAATGGAAAGGACTAGATGGTCAGATCAGTTGTTTATCTATAAAACTTGCCCTGCCTACTTTACAGCTGCAGATTGTTGAAGGGCAGAGTTATGACTCAGACATTTGGAAGATATTCAGTACACATATACTTACAGGCTGGAGGTAGGAGAGGACATAGAAGACAATCAGGTTATCCAAAAAGTAAAGAAAGGCAGGAATTGACCATTTCATGGAATTACAAAAATTCTTCCAGGAAAGACACTCAAAGCGATGATCCGAACAACCCTCTGAAAGGAAAAGAAATAATTCAGATATTTCTCTTATCACCAAAAGCCCATTCCAAACCCCTCACAACAGAACATGTGTCACTATTCTGATTCTAGGAACACTATTTCACTAAAAAAGCCCAGATACCACAGCCCTCTGGCAACATACAGGACAGATCCAAGGCAGAGCACACAGCCAGAGCAGCAAGTCAATCTCTATGGGCATTTACCTCCTTCCTTCAGCAGAGAAACCACCAAGGAACCTTCTACCCCCATCAGAGTATTTGTTCACTGGGAACAAAAACGAGATCATCAATCATTCCTTAAGGGCCAGAAAGCACCCTAAAATTACCATGCAGCAGATCATTAATTACTATGTAACTTTCTGATAATCATCAATCATGTCTAGATCTGAAACAATGATCCATACTACAGACCTGTTCATTCACTACCCAAAAGGCAACCAGTAATGTTAGAGACACAAAAATAAATCAGAAGTCAGTATTTATATCACGCAGCACACAACCTAGGTCCAAAGAGAAGGTATTCCAAGAAAGCACAAAGAAAGGACAAGGCACAAAGAATGCCATTTGCTTAGGTATTTAGAACACATAACTTAAAAAGAAGATTGTGTTAAACTTTAGACTATGCTAGAGTCAATGACAAAAGAACTTTGTTAGCAGAGACTTAAGACTACACAATGTTATCTAATCCTCTTCTGGAATGCCAAGATATTGAAGATATTGAGTTCAGCAAAACTCAGTTGCCTAG
>VZSV01000025.1:2753037-2795175 GCA_013398735.1 Nothocercus julius
CCGCCGTGGGGCGGGAGGGTCTACGGGGAGCGCGGCCTGTCACGGCGCGTCACGTGAAGGGCGAGGGTGGGGAGGGGGGAGTGGGCGGTGCTCGCGGGACCGGGGCCGCCGCCGGGACCGTTGGGCCAGAGGCCCTAGAGGTGGCCGAGTTGCGGCCCGTCCCCTCGCCGGCAGCAGCGCGATGCAGAACGTCATCAACACGGTGAAGGGGAAAGCCCTGGAGGTGGCCGAGTACCTCACGCCCGTGCTCAAGGTGCCAGAGCGCGCGGCGGCGGAGCGGCCGTTAGGGCCGTTAGGACCGTTGGAGGGGGAAGGGAGGGAGGCTGCGCGGCGGGGGCGCCGGTGTCAGCCGCTCGCCCGCGGCTCACGGCGTATCTGGAGTGGCAGGCGCAGGCCCTCTGTGGTGGCCTTGCTGCTCGAGAGTCCCCTGCCCTCCTGCTGGGGAGCACTGAGCTGTAGCTGGTTGCCCGACCAGGGTGGGAAGTCAAAAGGTGCTCAAGTAGGAAGTCAAAAAGCTACTGACAGCTTTAAGTCTGCTCACAGGGGTTTTAGGTAAGGGGGCAGCTTTTTTGGCTGACACAAAAAGCTAATATCATCTCCGTTATGTAAACAGTCATAAAGTTATATGCTATAGCTCATTTCTGCATCAACATTTCTGAGCCTGTGTACAGTAGATAACTGTAGAAATAGCTTGCTTTGTTTTTAGTAAGCTGTAACTATGCTTATAAAAGTAGTCTGCACATCCTGCATGTTTCCTATTACTGTTTACATTGGTAGTAACAAACTTGAAATTTTGTTTTTTTTTTTTTTTTCCCCCAGCTGTTAGACCATGCATCGTGTTCCACTTTTTACAAATTCAGTAGTGCTTTCACTGCTGATTCTTTCTGATTTTGTTGTATTTTGTTTGGAGGGGAGGAGAAATGTCTGTAGTAATTATTAATGGCAGCAGCCTATATGTTCATGGCGTAACACATATATGCCACATACTCTTCAAGTTAAGACTTTGGACAGAAGATAGTGGCATGGAATTATAAATTGACCTTGGCCTGGATAGGATATGGACCCATCCAAGGTTGCCTGCTAATGTAGTGCGTAAGGGCTCAAGGGAAGCTGTGATGGGAAAGGATGGAGTGGTTTGTTTACCACTGTGTAGTTGCAATTACAAATTTCGTGCTTTATCCTGGTGATAGAGTACAGCAATTATAATGCCCAGTCCTCTCTGGCAGCCCCTAAACAAAATATAGACCTTAGGGAGGTGGAGTGGAACCTTTCACGCATAGGGAATGATAACGTTCTGTATATTTGTTTCCTTTAAAAGGGCTCTGAGGAAATAAATAGTCCAGCTTATAACTTCATAAAGAAACTAGAGCTATGCATCGCACTAGGTTGCATAGTGAAGAATGTGTGTGAAAAAGTAAAAAGGTTACCCCAACGGTACAGAAGACTTTGCTTTTTGTCCCATGTAATCTTATAATCCAATGTTTGTGCGTGCCATCTAGGGCATATAGTTAGTCTTGGGGCGAACTAGTTGTTGTCATCAATGTGGTGGAATAATGCATTAGCAAGGATTCTAAATTTTAATAAGTCTGAGTTATTTTTTTTTAACTTTTTTTTTTCTTTTAGTTTTGTTAAGTAGTATATGATGATGCTAAAATATTTGTGTGACAGCTATTTGGCTTATCTCTTTCTTAAATGTCTGCTCAAGAAAAATGGGTCATTTTGAGCATTAAGAATAACTATGCTTAGCAATGACTGATTATATTTTATGCTTTTGCTAATGATTGAATAAGCTGAAGTTGTAGCCAAAAGCAAGATCCTTTTCAGCCACTGCTTTTAGTCTTGATGAGAAAGTAATAAGCTCTTCAGACCAGAAAGTGATACAGTATTAATGATGTCTAGCAGTGAAGAACTGTAAGTAGCAGGTCAGGCAAAAACTTCAGAGGTGAGCTATGCTGTGAAAATACCGCTCTTGTTCAAAAACTGTTTTTTGAACATCTCTGATGCTAGGGGAAGAAGGCTTCCGTGGTGCTTGCGACTTTTCTGAAGGAGAAAAACAAACAAAAAAACCCACAAGTTGTAATAGATTCACTCTAGATTTGAATGTACAAAAGTATTGGCTTTAAATTTTTCAGATGTCTTTTTCTAATGATGAATGTTTCATTTTTCCATATAAGAACTAAGTCATTTTGCTGCTTGGCAACTATTTTGTCCTCCACAAAAGCCAGGATGATATGAGAAAAATCAAAACTGTTTCCATGTAATGAAGGAACAGGAACACAAAAGCTATTGACTTTCTACATAACTTTAACTACCATGAATGTGGTTTAGTCATCTGTTTCATGACTTTTTAATTTTAATCTCAGAGCAACGCAGTGATACATTTTACTGCTACTCAGAGCTTTGAACAGTCCCCTATGGCTGAAAATGACTGATTTCAACTGATTGTGTGTCTCTTACTGGCAAATGCAATACTGAGTGCAAGGGATCTTCTTTCCTACAGTTTCTTGATGATTCCCCACATCTTACAACAAAGTACCAGGTATTTTTCTTCTCAAGTAAAGCGGGAACTCTGTGTCACCAGAGCTTACAATTCTAAATTTTCTTTATTGCAGGAGTCCAAGTTTAAAGAAACTGGAGTAATTACACCTGAAGAAGTAAGTAATTGGAATCTTAGAAATATGTTTAGAAAACATGAAAGTAATGGATACTTTTATTCCAAAGAGCCTTGTTCTTTTCAAGCAGTTTATGCCTTTGTCAACTAATTATTGCTTCTTAAAGCAGTAATTTCTACTTCCTCTCTCTTCCTCCCTCCCCCTCACCCCCAACCTTACTGTGTCCTGAAATACAGGTAAAGGAAGCTCATGCTGGATCAACAGCTGTTTGTCACGGTTGTTAAGGACTAGAAGAAAAATGCAGAAATGTGTTGATTTCAAAAGCCCTTCCCATAAACAGTCCGGATAAGAGCTTGTACCTTTCACGTCTCAGAAACAGTCCTCACCTCCCTTTTGGTTCTTTCCAAGCCTGTGGCAGAATCATTACGCATGCTTGTCCCCAGCAAGCATCTAATGATTTTTTTTTTTTTTTTTTTTCAATTGTCAAGCTGCTTTAGGCTCGTTGTATTTTGAATTGCTACCAAGTAAAGTAGTTTGTAAAGGAGTTTGTGAAGGAAAAACAACTAGATTTTTTTCTAGAATTAAAATAAAAAGCTGACCTGGAGTGCTGTTTGACTTCTTCATTCTCATATTAAAATGCTGCTGTTTAGAAAATACTTTCTTATGCATCTATAAATACAATGTGGTATTAAGATTAATAGAATATGAGACAAAAAGCAAAACATAAGCTGGAAAAAATATCTAGTAGCAATAAGGCTAAATATGACTAGTTAATCATGCTCAGCATGATTTTTTATATATCTGATATATAAATATTTATCTCAGCCCTTTTTTTATATATCTGCGCACTTAATTTTACAAATGTTTGCTTGAGTCCTCATTAGTTAATACCTCAGAACACTAGCTGTTTTAGTTTCCTATATACTTAACAGCCAGGCAATTCTTAAAAATCATTCTTTTTAAAAGAAGAGAGAAAATGAGAAAAAAATTGTTTTTCTTGGCAGTTTCGTAGTACCAGTTGAGTACTGTAGCATTAGTGCTTGGGAAGTAGAAAGTGAAACCAACTAGTTCAGTTAGGCTGTCCAAACAGAAGAAAGTGCAAATGAAACTTGTTTTGTTTAGAAACTTACCTGTTAGACCCCCAAAGAGCACAATGCCGCAAACACTCATCTAATTACTTGGCAAGGTATCTTTTTATTATGTAAAGTTCTTTAGCACCAACATTCTTCAAAGACTAATGCCTTTTTAAAATTTCCATGTGTGTGTGTCTTGAGAGAAATCACTCTTTTCTTTCAAGTGAAGGTTTCTCTTTTGCCAGAGGCTTTCCCTGGTAAGTGGGTGAGAGGAACCACTTTTGCAGAGATCAAATCTGTTAATCCATATAGAAGGCGTGTTGTGGTTTTATCCACTGCACTGACCTGCTTTGGAGAACACAGCAAGAAAATGGCTGGCATCTCTTTGCAGCAAACCTTTGCTGTCACTGGCCAGCTGCTCTCAGTCAACTGAGAAGTATATTATAACCCGGCATTTTAAAACAAGAGCAACTGTAGTAGTTGGTATGAATCTCATTTTCAAAATTATCTGATGCAAAAAAAAAAAAAAATTCCTTCTTAAACACAGGTTAGCCTTCCTCAGGTTTATGCTGAAATAATCAGACTTCACTGGGTAGAGTATGAGTTAGTATGCCTGAGTCCAGCATGACTCTTCTAATATCACTCTCAAATAGTGATACAATTTCAATAAATATCTTGAATACTAAGGACAAGTAGCGTGAAGGGTTTTAATCTGTGTTCTTAAAATAAGTTCTACACAAGTTTTCAATGCACTCAGCACTTTAGTATTCCTGTCTAATTAATATCAGTGAAAAATTGTCATAGCTACGGTTATTCTTTAAAATGTATGCTTTTATTCCCCTCTTATAGTTCGAACAATTGGTGTCATCTCCACTTTTTTTTTGTCTTATTGCAAAACTGTTGTGACACTGAAGGAGATCTGAACATGTATTTGTGTAGGTTTGATATTTTGTTTTGTTTTTCCCCAAGCTGAAACTCCAGGAAAATATAGAAATTTTACTTGTTTAGTTTGGAGGAAAGCTTAAGTACATTTATTAGCCTTCTTGTGTTATCCTCTCTCCAGTGTTTTTAAACTTTGAAGATTGGCAAATAAAACAATTTTCTTCACCACAAAGTAAACAATTTTCTGATAAGCTTTTTTTTTTTTCCTGATTAAGAGACTGATAAGTAACACCAGAGGTTTTGAATTTTTGTCTGAATTTGCTATTGTGAAGTTAAGGACGTATTTCCTTCAGATAAACACACAAAGATTAAACTGACTTTTCAAGGATTCAAAATGGAGTGAAAATCAAGTGTTAAACAGATATAAACACTTAGGTGTTTTTTTTGTTTGTTTGTTTGTTTTTTTTAACATCGTTAATTTATCAAAGGAGTATACAACTGAAATATTAGTTATTACTAAAGTTAGAGATTCTATTTCACTATACTGTATCTAACAACACTCTTTTCTTTCTGCCCTAAACAGTTTGTTGCAGCTGGAGATCACTTAGTTCACCACTGTCCTACTTGGCAATGGTAAGTAAAATCAAAAGAAGTATAGAGAGCTTGCATCCCTGCTTATGCTTTAACATGGTTTCCACTGGATGCAAAAGCAATGAGACACGGTTGTCTCATTTCAGAATATCTTACTGACTCTTGTAGTAGAGTTTCTGCTATTTAGAAAGCTATATAAACTTTAAGTCAGGCTGGTCTTACTGCTCTTGCTATTAATATTTGTGATTTTTGGTTCTGTTCCTGTTTTTCATGGCTGTATATAAGCTACTATGTCCTGTGAACACTTTCCATGCCTAAGCTGCACTAGCAGATGTAGTAGTAGTGAGTGTGTCTCCCTGTGCTTGTCTTAGTATTGTTAATTCAACAAACAAATGAGCACGTCCAACTGGAATTGCTAAGAACTAGTTATAAGTGGTATATTAAACAGTCATGTGGCAATTAAATTCAGTCAGATAGCCCATCTAGTTGGATGGTCCATATCATATCACTTTGTGCCATGCTTGCCCTTGGGAATCCCTTACCCTTCTCATGTGCAGTAAGGGTGCAGATAATTTGTTCTATTGGAATCTTGCATTATAAAATCTAATCAGGTAGTGCCTAAATGAACAGGGCCTACACAGACTGTCTCGTTAAGGTTCTTGGCTTTGCCAAGGTACTGGGTTCTACAGGGTTGAAGGAGGAGTTGTTATGCTCAAATCATCATTTCTTGCCTTCTTGCAGTCTCCTTCAGAGAAAACATGATACTGAACCAGGCCTGTGTGCCAGCAGTTTGAATCTAGCTATTTAGAGTGTTACAGGCTTTTTTTCGAAACCAGAAATCACTGAAGGTGGAAGCATGGCTTGAGTAATATGAGCTTGACAAAGAAAACTTAAGCTCTACTGACCATGGCAAGATTTTATATCTCTAGAGATCTATCTCCTGCTTTTTCTAAAGTTCCTTTCTGCAAATGCTTGGCATATTATTGCCTGTAGTGGTAAATTTCCTATAGCCTTGTCTATGTTCTGTCAACCTGTAGGTATCAAAGCAGAGTATTTTAATTGTAAAACTTCATAGATTAGAGATGACTGACCTTGTGAACACCATACCTGTATATCAGAGCCTTTGTATAGGCAAGAGCAAATTCTGGGAATAGGTCAAGAGAAGTACATAAGATGTTCCTGTTAAAACTTTAAAATAGAAGGATTCTTTGGTTTACATATCAAGTTTTCAGCCTTTTATGGTGCACTTCATTTTGCAGGGCTTCGGGAGAAGAACTAAAAGTCAAGGCTTATCTGCCAACAGACAAACAGTTTTTGGTAACTAAAAATGGTAAGGCTGAATGCATAAAAATTTTCTTGGCGGTTGCTTATGCTATTGAATCTACTGATTGTATTGACAGGGGAAGCAAGTATCTTGCACTTTAGATGTTTTAGCTTTGTAATACTAAAAAATGTTTAAGCTCCTGTACATCTAAAGTCATCTAACCAGTTGTTAGGGAGGGCTTATACTAGTAATGCAACTTGCCTTGCTGAAGTAGAAATTAAGCTTAAACATCGTAAGTCTTGTCTACCTCTTCTTTGTCCGATCCTTCGACTTGTGTTCACGCTGTAACAAGAAAAAAGAACACTTGATTTCCCTCTTCTTTCAGAAAACCTGGGCTGTTGAAGGGTTTCCAAAATGCCTTTCATTGCAATGTTGGTACTTCTAATTCTGCTTAAGATACGAAATCAGTGTATCACTATCATGTTCAGTAATAGTGATATAAATATCATTTTAAATCAAATTTTTATTAGGTTGAAAATATGTATAATACTTGTAGTGACTATCTTTTTATTAACAAGAGAAGAAAGCTAAGACATAGTTATGGGGAAACTTTTTTTTATCTCAAACTATCTTACAGCAAAATGCATCTAGAATGCCATTAGTTATGCCTGCAGTACTAAGAACAGCCTGAAGAGATTAACTGCACTGGATTGTTTTTTTTCAAACTTTTCTTTTTTTTTTTTTTTTGCTGGCTTTTGGAGTCTAGCAGTGCCCTGTGATGTCCAGATGCTAACTGGACAAACTTTAAGATGGTCACGATAGCTAGATGGCCAAGTGATCTATTTGCAGTTTCTCTTTTCTGTTCTTTCTGTGGTCCTACCCTGCTCTGATCCTTCTAGGTCACATTTCAAAAGAAAATTATCCAATACTTGTGTTTCCTGTCTGTGCCATCTTCACTGTTACATCGTCTGGTTAGAAGCTGTGGGCCATGGGGAGGTCACACTCTGTTTTGGAAGTCTGATAGATTGGAGGTTGACTTTTCATCTTGAGTCTCACCTTTTTCCTTTCCAAAAGATCTACAAGCTGTTGACAAATTCTACAGTTTGCACAGGGATTGTTTTTTTCCAGGCTAGTAGAAGAGGAGCATTTTTGACTTCTGTTGCCTGTTTTGCTATAATTGGATCTTCACTCTTTGACTATTTTCTGAGAACTGTGTTTAAATCTATAACTGAATGCCACCATAATATGTATGACTGAAGTTACTCTAAATAACACCTTAATTTTACCCCTCCCACACTTACAGATGAGAAGCACATTTCTTAAACACATCTAATGTGTTGCATAAATAGCTGATTAAAAAGAAGACAGCAGAATTCGGAAAACAAGTCAGATCACTGAATTCTTGCTGCTAATCTAGGAAAGTTGTACTCAAGCAGAAAGTGTGTTAAGAAAACTAAAAAGTTGTCTTCAGTCTTTAGCAATTGAGTTGGCAGTCTAAGGAGATGTCATATCTTAACACCTTTCTCATCGCTATGGATCTGGCTGGAAGTGGTTTCAGGAAAGTGAACTTTTAAGGTCACAGCAAGTGATGTACTGTGATATAACTTCATGCTTTTGTAACCAAAAGATAGCTCTAGGATTACTTAAGTAAGGATATAAAAGACCACCATATTTCAGATACATTTTTGCTTCCATCTGTTTTGTTTAGGAATGGCTGCAATCATTTTTGTTTTGCAATTTTTTGTAGTGCCGTGCTACAAAAGATGTAAACAGATGGAATATTCAGATGAACAAGAAGCAATTATAGAAGAAGATGATGGTGATGGGGGATGGGTGGACACTTTCCACAATACAGGTATTCAAAGTCTTGTTTCAGATTCTAATTTTGGTTAATGTAAAACATTTTCTCATTTAAGCTTCAGATGTAAAATTTTTCTCATATATAGATGTTTGTGTATCTGGAAGAGTTAGATTACATTGTCAGCCATCCAGCTCATTAGTGTATGACTGCTCAGGTGTTTAGCTCGTTGCCAGTATAGGTCTGAAATAGGTTGCTCTTTAGAAGTTTTCATAATATTTACAAGTTTATTATTATACAAGAGGCAGTGGGCACCAATTGAAACACAACAAGATCCATGTGAACATACGGGAAAACTCTTTTACTGAAAATGTAGGAGAACACAGGAACAAATTGGTCAGAGAGGTTGTAGAGTCTACATCCTTGGAAGTAAGAAAAAGCTGTCTGGACAGCATTCTAGGCAATGTGCTGTAGGTGACCCTGCTTGAGCAGGGGAGTGGACTAGATGATTTCCAGAGGTCCCTTCCAACCTCAACCATTCTGCGCTTGCCAAATAACACTGTCAAGAGCATGTTCAGCAAATTCAAAGATATTCACATATGTGCCTTGCTTATGAAACCAGCTTCATTACTGGAGTCCCAGAACACTGAAATACTATCCCAAACTTACTATTTACATAAATTCTGTGAGATAAAAAATCAAATTGCTTTTCAGCATTCTATTAACAAAACCTGTTTAAAATGTGAGCTCTGAGTGATCTGTGCTGTCAAACGTACTGTCTGTGTTTATCCTTTCCAATTTCTAAAACTGCTGAGAGGTATAACTGGAAAGATTGCTTTCTGAGACTCTTACTGTAGTGTTCTATAACAAAGAAACAAATATATCTGATACAAACATAATAGTCTTTTCGCTCCTTTAACAGGTATAGTGGGTGCAACAGAAGCAATCAAGGAGATCACACTAGATAGTAAGGTATTTGTAAACTTTCTCTTGTTTTATTACAGGACGCAAAGTCAATAGAAGTTCTTCCTGCAGCAATTTAGTATTGTTTGTGAAAGATTAGTATGTTTTGCACACCATTCAAGGTATACCTAAAGATCACCTGTTTCAACAAAGCGCGACACTTGCGCAGTGTACAGTAATGCATAACTGTTGATGTGTGTTGTGAAGGGGGTTTGACTTCCAGTGTGTTGTATGTAGAGAATCATTTTTTTTGTTTAACATGCACTTTTTGGACCACAGGTCCAAACCAGGATGACAAACCTTTGTTTTTCTCTTTATGTACTGTATACCAAAGGGCTCCATGACTTAGTTTCGTACTGTTTTTTTCCAGCAAGGAACCTGGGCACTTAATGTTTACGATTAAAGAAATGATATCTTGAAGTAATGGTATCTTTTGGCGCTCTTACATGTTTTAATAACAATTACAAAATATTTGCACAATTGGTTGTGGGTTCCATCACACGAAATCTTAAACTTCATGTTCAGTTATATTTATAAATGCAAACACAGAACCTGATTAATTTAAACAGATTCATGTGATGCTAAAAATAAATTCTTGGGTAGAAATTCTTATTTAATGATTGTGTGATTTGAGATAGGTAGGCTGCTTTTTATCTTTTAAATAAATTATGAGCTGTTTAATCCTATATTTATTCTTTCTTGTATATAATTTAAATCATTCCAGGCTACAAACTGAAAGGATAACTTGGTGGATTTTTGGATTTTACACTAGAATTGTTAAACCAAGTTTGGGAATTACAAATGTCTGTGTTCAGCATAGTCCTCATCAATATTGAGGAAGCTTTTTTTTTTTTTTTTTTTTTTTTTTTTTATAGCTTGTCTTGACTGGACTTTTAATTACTTTAAAAGTTTGCTGAGGGTATTAAGCTTTATGGATGTGTCTTAAACATAGCTGTCTTTAAAATGGTGTTCTCAATTTAACTTCAAAAGGATAAAATAAAAATACCAGAACGTTCAACATCCTGTGAGGATGATGATGAAGATGATGAAGGGGAAGCTGCAGACATGGAAGGTATTTCCTCTTACCTTGGATGGGATGTACTTTTGCAGGCCTCTAACTAAGGCAGCGTGCTTTAAGAAAATATTACTGTTCCTTTTTATGGACTTCCTGCTACAGGTCACAAGAGACACTTGCTTTCTGCCTTCTTTCATATGAACTTACTGATGCATGATTTCTAACTCATGAATAATACTGCATGAATTCTAGTGACTGGAAAATTAGTTTGAGTAGCAAAACAGATCCAAATAAACTAAAAACAGGAATTTAATACAGATTCATTCCTGCTTCTTAGCTAGACTTAAACACTGAAATTTGTTTATTAAAGATTTTTTCTTTAAGACTTGCTCATTGTGCATTTAGTCTGGGTAAAACTTGCTTTAAGAAGAGTATTGTCTGGTTTGGGGTTGGGGAAATTTGCTCAAATAAAACGTCTTTAGATACATGTAGATCTTTTTTTTAAGGAATTGTTTCTGAATGAGAAATGACAGCTAGCTACAAGCTGAACACAGAATTTTATGGGTCTTCTTTTCAGAATATGAAGAAAGTGGGCTCTTGGAGACAGATGATGTGAGTAAACAGTTCTGTATTTCATCTTTTGCAATGCATGGGATTGAGCCTGGATTTTTGTAGATTTCTTTTGCATGTCTACTGCAATAATCTTAGCTCTCATCAAAGTCATCAAAGATTTTCGTTGCTGATTCTTTGCATTCTCCCCTGACCCTTTCCACTTTGCTTTCGTACAGTTAACGGGAGGTATCAAGTGCAGGGGTTGTTCTTAAAAGCCCCTGGGTGGTGACTGACTGGTTTATGGGTTCAGTAGATTACACTAATGCTTCAGACTGTCAGAAGGGACAGGAGAGGGCATCAGTAATTTGGAGCATTCTCCTAAAGTATAAGCTGCATAAACTGAGACCTCCACTTTCTGAACCGGTATTGCCTAGGCTTGAAAGTTACTGAGAAAGGAGGGAAGGGGATGCGGCAGTATAATTGCATGATTCTTTTTAAAAAAATAATAATAATAATTTAAAAAGGAGGGTGAGGAAATTTTATTTCTAATAAAAATACATTTATTAATATTTGCTTAAAATTATTAAGTTCAGTTTTTGCAGCCTTAGAAAACTCCTTAGAATGGGAGAAGAGATAAGCCTCTGCTCTTTGGTATGTTATTTTACTTATTAACATTGTCCTTTTTATCCTGATAACCAGGCAACACTTGACACAAGACAGATTGTAGAAGCTAATAAAGCTAAAGTGGATGTTGGAGGGGAAGATGCTATTCTACAGACTAGAACTTATGATCTCTACATCACTTACGACAAATACTATCAAACTCCAAGACTCTGGTTATTTGGATATGATGAGGTATAGTTATGGGGGTTTTTTTATTTGTTTGTTTTCTTTTTTGAGATTAGACTCACCATGTCAGCTATTCTGTTGCTACACAGTTCAAGTTAAAGGGAAGAAATATTGAGAAAGCCAGTATGTTATCAGGGTTGCAGCCAGGAATTACAGAACTTGTGAGTAGTAGAAACAGTTAAATAATCTGAAAATCATGCTTGGTGATTTAGCGCAACTTGGAAGAAAAGTAAAATCTGGTTTCTTGAAATCCAGTGTTACTATACCTATGCACTGTGACTTCTGAGGCTCTCCATTCTTTCAGTGTCCCTTAGAAACTGTGTGTGTTAGGTAATTGTAGCTTACGGAATTTCATATGTTAGTGGTGTTGGAATTGCTGAGAAGGAGCAAAAGATTCTGTTAGTAACGCTTTTGTTCTTGCATTCCTTTTCTGCTTCTAGCAACGGCAGCCTCTAACAGTAGACCACATGTATGAAGATATTAGTCAAGATCATGTCAAGAAAACAGTGACAATTGAAAACCACCCTCATCTTCCTCCTCCTCCCATGTGTTCAGTTCATCCATGCAGGTAAGTTTTAGTTTCTGGCCTGATTTGTCACATGGACATAAGGCATTTTTCTGGTCCTGTTAAGGAATGAGTTCAGATTTTTTGGGGGATGTTTTTCCACACTGGACTCTTGTGGTGTTCTATTGGCTCCTGGGGGTGGATGGAATATAGACAGTAGTAGTTCCCTGAAGTGATTGCAGTGCCTGCTTCTGGAACCTTATTACACAGTTAGAGCTCTGCTTGTGCTCAACTTGCTTTACTGCTTTCCTATGGGCTCCAGAAGATGGCAGACTACTAAAACTCTCTGTAGAAGAATGTTTTCCCATACTATCTTTTAGTTTGCCGCTTTTTAGGAGAAAAGCATAATGCATACTTTGGGAGTAGGAAGAAAATAACTGTTTCTTGTTTTGTAAAATCTACCTTCTGATCCTTCCCCCTGCCTTTTCTCCCTTCCTCTCCCCCCGCCTTCCCCCACCCCGGTCCTTGTAATTCTGTAGTGGTAAATAGAAGTCAGTTCGGCTATACTGAAATATATATTCAAGGGATCTCTTATGTTTCATTTTCCACACTTCTCAGTGAAGATATAGAGAGACTGTAGTTTAGTCTAACTACACAGATTTTTTTGTAGGTCTTTGAAGGTGCCTTTCCTCCTAGGTATAGGCCTGCCCTAGTGATACAGAACCAACATCTTAAACAGTGCAACTTCTCAGTGCTCTGATAATATGAAGGTCTTGGGGATGTGAATTTATGCTTTTGTTCCTATTATCTTTAAAAAAAATAAAAAAGACACTCTGAGTAGTCTTTCATATATGGAAAAAGTTCAGATTTTGAGTTTGAGCCATCTGCATGCAGTACGGCTCTGATCACCCATTATATCTTATTTGAGACGAAGGAAGACTGAAAATGGAGAAAGGTAGAGAGAGGAAAGGGTGACTAGAATAACTGACAGGCATGAAGTTGTTTTCAAGCAAAGTACAACTAAATAACCTCGTACCCTTCAGCTTGGAAGCCATGTGGCAGTGACCTCCATCATGCCAGCGAAGGTGGATAAGTAACAGGTGTTCAGTCTTTCCCAATAGCAAAGCGAGTGCCACTGAATGCAACTTACAGCTGCCATATTCAAAGCAAACAAAATGAGTGAACTCTGTGCACAACACCTAATTAAATATTTAAATTAAAACCCTCAGTAGGGTTTTGACACTGTTTTCTGTAACATCCTCATAGGCAAGATAATAAAGTACGGGTCAGTTAAGCAAACAGTGAAGTGGATTGCGAACTGGCTGACTGGCAAAGCTCAGAGGGTTGCGCTCAGTAGAGGAGTCTTCTTGGAGGCTGTAGCTGGCAGATAGTGTCCCTCGGGGGTCATACTGAGTCTAGTCTTGTTCAGTTTATTCCTCAATGACCTGGATGAAGGGACAGAGGCACCCTCGGCAGGTTTGCTAATGATGCGAAACTGGGTGGAGTGGCCGACACTCCAGAGGGTTGTGCTGCCATTCAGAGGTTCCTGGACAAGCTGGAGAGTTGGGCAGAGAGGAACCTCACGAAGTTCAACAAAGGTAAGTGCAGGGTCCTGCACCTGGGGAGGAATAACCTCAGGCACTAGTACAGGCTGGGGCTGACCTGCTGGGGAGCAGCTCTGCAGAGAAGGACCTGGGTGTTCTGGTAGACAACAAGGTGACCATGAGGCAGCAGGAGGAGCATGAGTGCGCCCTCGTGGCCAACAGGGCCAGTGGGATCCTGGGCCATGTTGGGAAGAGTGTTGCCAACAGACTGAGGGCAGTGATCCTGCCCCTCCACTCAGCCTGCAGTGCTGTCCAGTCTGGGTTCCCCAGCACACGACAGAGTTGGAACTACTGGAGCAAGTCTAATAAAGATGATTAAGGGACTGGAGCACCTGTCATATGTAGAAAGGCTGAGATAGCTCAGACTGTTCAGCCTGGAGAAGCGATTACTTAAGGGGAAATCTTGTCAATGCGTGTAAATATCTGAAGGGAGAGTGTAAAGAAGTTGGGGCCAGACTCTTTTCAGTGGCACCCAGTGACGGGGTGAGATGCAAAAAGCATGAACAGGAAGCTTTGTCTGAACCTAAGGAAAACTTAGGTGACCCTGCTTGAGCTGAGGGGTTGGACTAGATGGTCTCCAGAGGCCCTTTCCTACCTTGACTGGTCTGTGACTTTGTGATTCGGAAAGTAGTATGACCTAATGAAGGGAAAAAGCTGTCAAGGCTTTTAAGGATGAAGTTATTGTTTCTGAATTAGAAAGTCCCTAGGCAACCTACTGCTGGAATATGTTGTGGAAGCGCTGCTAGATGCTTCCTCTGGCCTCACTCTTGGGCTAGATAGACAAGAAGCAAGTCTAGACAGCCTCTTGGTTTGATGCAATAACAATATTCTTGTATTTTATGAATTAATATGCTCCCTGCTATACCGTGATCTTATTTTTTGTTGTTGCTTGCAGGATTTGGGGGATTAAAAATAAATGCAGCTCCTAGAATAATTGGTGTTTTTGAGGGAATATCAGGTGAGCTGAATGTGGGGGGAGGGGAAACATAAGAGACTGACTAGGAAGGAAGATGATTAATCAGAGCAAAGGAGGAAAAAAAAAAGTATGAAGCTGTGGCTTGATTTAGAGCTCTTGGAAGTCCTGCTAATGAATATGGAAGAAATTTCTGTTGATAGATGCAGATTTCCAAGATAAGTGGGAATGACAGCTCTGGTTGGTAGTTAGGTGCCAATGTTGTGAAATTTTTGATTAAATGAATTGTCTCACGCTGTTTGAATCTTGAAGCATTAAGTATATTCTTTTCTTCCCTAAACTGAGCTATTCCATTTCCTTAATTTAATCAAGTTTACAACTGATAAGGTCTATAATTGCAATGTTTAGCTAGATCTGCTGCTGCTGTTTTGCTGCATGTTACAATGATTGTGTAATGCAGGATATTTAGATGATGCTAAACTCACTTGCCTGGCTGTGTCATGTATCCCCATACCCTATGTCAAAGACAGGCTTCGAAATGGAGGAATTTCACTGTTGGCTTCTTGAAATTGTTTCTCTTCTGAGTAGTCACTTGAAACTCTTCATTTGGCAGCCCTGGTGGAAGTTGTATTTCTTGTCAGCATTTTTATCTTTATTTCTTATAATAGTGGGAGGAACTTACTCAACTTCCTACATTAATTGGCTGCAAACTAAATTAATCAAAGTTTTCGGGGAGCTACAAATGAGATACTCAGCTGGTTAACCACTAAACACACCTACAACTAGGTATGAGTTCCTTATGTTAACTCCAAGAGTTTATTTTCATCTGTTTTGGAATAGTTGCTAATAAGCTTTTAAGGTCTTAGCTCTTTCCTTCCTGTGTATGTACTCCAAGTACCTGCAAGGAAGTGGGTTGAGACAACTTCAAGGACCACTGAATCATACATCTTAAGGTTAACTGAGAGTCCTTGCAGATTCTGAAAGCTTTGAGTAAAGGTGACTGATATTTTTTTTCTACGCACTTGTCGCATGTGTGAACAGTTATAGACACTGTCCCAAACTCATAGCTAAATTTCACTTAAAAGTGTCCGGCTCTAAGGAGTGTTGAATTTTGCTTTTTGCTGTGCAGCCTTAATAGTTGTCCACTAGTCCACTACACTGAAAGCCCTGTGGAAGCCTTTGCTTTTTCTCTTTGAACTGAGGTGGCAGGGGGGAGATGGCAGCAGTCACTTTCTTGTTTTTCTTTGTTACATATGTTAGGAGGGCCCTTATTTTTGACATTTACTTTCTGATGATATGTATTTTATTTCCAGCTAAAACACAGATACTGTTAGTTTGACAGCTGTGCTGAATTCCAGCGTGAAGTTTTGTCATTTCTTCTGACTGAAAAAAAATCCTTTGGCTAAAGACTTGAGTCACTTTCAAAGTAGAAGAGGGGCTTCAGTTAGAAAGTGAACACCCTCAATGTGTGCATAAAGGGACATTTAATCTGTCAAAAGATGGTCTTTCTTTCAATAGGAACAGCAGTGTCTGGCTGACTTTAAGCATAAATAGCTCTTTATATTACTTCAGCTACCTCAGTAGTCAGTTGATACACCACAAAGTGCAGTAGTTTTTAGTAGACATTTCAAATATCTAATTTATTTCATAGCTCAACATTGGTGAGCATGTAATATTTGCAGTTATCTTGAGTAAAGATGACCAGTTACCTGGGGCTTTGATAGGATTTTTTTTTTTTTTTTTTTTTTTTTTTTAAAAACCTTGAGTAAAATCTTAATCAGAAGTAAATAAATCTATTTCTAGATAGTTCAGTCCTTAAATTACATTTCTCCCAAGGTTATCTTATTTCTTTTAATTTTGTGGGGAGAGGGAAAATGTGCACTTCATGTTAATTCCTCAAAATTTTCTTAGAGAAGGAAACTGAAAATGGGAAACAAACTTTTGAGAGGTTTTAAAACACTTCGGAAGCTTCTAATGTGGAACTGGAGGACTACAAGAATGACTGTCATGGTGGCTGATGCAGGTTAGAAATCTGTCCTTTGAAAGATGACAAAAGTAAATGTCATTGAGATATTGGTAAGACTTACTATGCTGAACCAAAGTTCTGTAAAAGAATCCTAATGGTCATAGGATGACCTGTCTTTTTGGGCAGTACAAAAAAATACCCCATCACTTCAGAAGAGGTCAAAGCTTAGATTTTGATAGTGGCCAGGTTTCTGTGTCAAAGTAGCAGCCTCTGGCACTTGATATGATGAGTGTATTCAGCAGAGGCATCGTGAGAAGCTGATGGAATTGGAATCAGCTGTGAAGCCTAGCTGGTTTGTAAGGAAGAACAGCACAGCAAATGAGAAGTGCTGAGCTTTGGTATTTCTCCAGACTTGCATGTTCCTGTTTACAGTGTCTTTTTGGAGACTTCGCAACAGCTTCCTTCCTTCTGTTCCCAGTCAGCATGATTAGCTTAGGGCGTAAATTTTTAAATGCCAATTATTAGTCATCTATTTAGGTTTGCATCAAAGTATCAAAGCATGTTCAGTAAGCTATGTGCTCAACAGTCTGCCTTGCTCTTAGTAAGCACTTTGGTTATGTCAAGATTAGTATTTTGAACTAACATTGTTAAATAATTTGCAATGTTATACAGAATCAGGAATTTAATTAGAAAAGTTGCAGATGAAAAGAAAAGATCAATTACATACCTTGGAGATTTTGTTGTTTATTTGTTTTAAATGAGTTGGCCATGCAGTGATTTTCTCCTCTGACTTGATATGCTTCTCATCTCACGACTAATGGGGTATAAGCAAAGCAAAACTATTACTTCTAGACTTTATTAAGAACTATTTATTCTTGGTTTATTAAGAACTATTAAATTATTCAAAGTTATAACTGACACTAGAATGTTTCCGTATCATGAATCAGTTCCAGAAAAACAGTTCTGAGTCCACACAGGGTTGATTAACCCCTAACTTTACTAGGAAGCTCAGTATGAACCACAAAAGTGCTTGCTGTCTCTTGTGTAGCAGAGAAATTAACAAAGTTTCAACAGTTTCCAGGCATCCTCTTCAGGGATCAGCTGGGAACTTCTGGTGGCCTGATGATGATGAAGAGGAATTAGGTTCAGGATATTTGTCTCGTAGTCTTTTCAAAGGAATTTAACAAATTACACTAGTGACAAGCAAAATGTTCTTCTCATTATGGTAGTCTGTCTAGATTGGAGCATAGAGCATCTTTCTGCTTTTTTGCAGAGGCAAGAATCTCCCAGATAACATGTTGCATTCATTGCTTAGTAGTAATTTTCAATTATTTGAGGGGCTATTTACCTAGTGAACGTGGTAAAAAGTGAAGTTTCTTCTTGCTGCTGCTGAAGTTAACCACCCTAAATATTTAATTATCACAAAACCTGATCTTATGGAGTAGCTGCTTTTCTTTTAAATACCTTAACTGTTTCTGCTTGTTGTTGTTGTTGTTTTCTTTTCTTAGACATGCAGAAGTGATGAAGAAAATAATTGAGACTGTTGCAGAAGGCGGAGGAGAACTTGGAGTTCACATGTATCCTTTTTGATAATTGCATGGTATTTTTTAGAGATTTGCTGCAGTTTGAGTTGCAAATCTATGCCTTGGGTTTCCTAAACTGGAATGTAGTGCTATGAAAGTAGTCAGCTGGGGCAGTACTTACCATAGTGGTGGGAAGAGCACCTTTGTGCAACAGACTCAGCCAGTCAGTTGTCTGGAAGGTGAAAAGGGGGAGCAGGAGTCATGGGGGAAAGTAGTGAAGATTGAGAAGACTGCTGCTGCTGTAATAGATTGAGATCTGATACACAGCTTCTGAAAGGAGTGGAGGTCCTGTTATTTTATAATCTGCAAATGGGCCGTGTTTGAACGAGTTTGTTCATAAAACATTCAGCTAAGAGAAAAGCATTGAAAATGGCTAAAATGCTTCTGAACATCAGCAGTGCCTTGCAATTAGAATTTTCTTTTAGTGAAGTGACTGTTCTTAAGTTGTAATAATTACTGCAGTAACTTTCTGACTGAAGTAACCTCCATGGTAGGAGCAAGTAGGTCCATTCAAAATAGTGATCTAGCAGCGTTTGCGCCTAGAAAGCTGACTAGGGGTTGGATGGGGAGTTGCGGAACACTTAAAGGTTGAATCAGAAAGGTTCATGTTCACTCTGCAAGTTCAGAGTTGCTCAAATTATGCAGTAAGCAACTGAAGTTGAAATGAAAAATAAATTTCCTGAGTAATTCATGTCATCCATTTCCCAGTAGTTAGAAATAGCTTATTTACAAGATCTTGACTTTATTTTTTTGATGTTTTTAAATCTCAGATTGCTTATGGGCCATTCTTAAGCTCATTATCATCCAGTTTGTGTTTGCTGAGTCTGTAAGACTGATGGGCCAAAATGGTGGGCTTTACTTCTGTCCAGTACCGATACAACTGACTTATTTTTTGAGGTGGCTGTCCGCTGTAGTCCCAAGTGGGCATTTTATAGTTATCAGACATACTGCAGGTTCAGACCCAGTGTGTTTTCCAAGGTGACTTGCATGAAACGAGACTGGGAAGGTCTCCCTCACAATGGCAGACTGCTCAGCTTAGTAAAGCTACTCATTGTATTTTCCCTTATCAACAGGAAGGAGCCCTTCCAAAGAATGGTTCAGGATAGTAGCCTCTTTCTTCTTCTGAGTTTCTGAAACAGTCTAGGAGCCTGACTTCCCCTGCAGCTCCAGGAAGGTAGCTAGCAAATTAGCCTTGTGAGGTGCAAATTTGCCTTGGCAAAATATTGCATTTTGTGTGTCAGTACAAAATATTCCTTGTGCGCATGGAGGTATAAATATCGTTTTACATAAATATAAGTTTTAATAAGACCTACTGAAAATCCCTGCATAAAGCAGGGAAATTCAACTGAAGTTAACTTCAAACAGTAAGGTTCAAGTGTTTGGGCAAGCATCAGATATCATTACCATAGTTCTGTTGTCTTAACTCTCAAGTCTCTAAACTAAGTGTTAATTTGCCATGAGCAGGAAATACTGGTGAACAGGCCGTTTGGATATGATGTGTGGTGTGTTTTTGTTGTTGTTGTTGTTGTTTGTTTTTTTTTAATGGGATTCTAGTTATTGTCTCTTTTCCTTAACTAGAAACTCAGGTATCTTCTTATTTTCTTAAAATTTGTACAAGCGGTCATTCCAACAATAGAATATGACTACACAAGGCACTTTACAATGTAATAGAAAGAGAAGTTCACTTCTACTCATCAAATTTTTTTTTAAAATAATCCATACATGTGACTTATTCTGCATTATACACGATTTCTGTAATTCTAACCTTTCAAGTTGACGCATTAAAATAAACTGTTCCATTACCAGCCTTTTAATAAAAATCTTTGTGTGTAGTAAATAAATCATTTTCATTCCTATACACATGCTGTACTAAGAGATGGAATTTCTTTCTCAATCATTTTCGGCTTCCTTTCAATGAAAGACTATAGCTTCTTGTTATCAGAAGGTAGCTTTAGCTTCATTACTAAGATGATTCCTGAAAATGTGATTTTTTTCTTATTATTGTTTTAATTCCCTCACCCTATTTTAAATTTGTGTGTGAGCTACCTTTTTCCCTAATTAAGAACAGTATGTTCCTCATATTTACCTATAACTGGAAGCCAACTTTGAGAGCTCAAAGAAAGGAACTGATAATTAATTTATGAAAACTTAACTCATGTTAAGCTAAACTATGTAACTACCAATCTTAAAAAGATCTTGCCCAAGCGTAAGTGTAAATCTGCAATAATTTGAGATGACTAAACAAAGAAGGGATACGAGTATGCAGCCTGCTCAGTTTGTAATAAAAGCAAGAACAGTCTTCTGACACAATTGCAGGTTCAATGGGAGAGAAGACTGCCATGATAGAACTGGGTTCAATCATGATCACTAGTCTCTACTTCAGCTACCTTAATTTTATAGCACTATTTCTGTATTTAGGTAACTTTAAGTGCCTATGTACTGCAGGTAGATCTGGGGCTTAGCCTCTATATTCTGAGAACACAGGCAGCCACCTTCTCCCACACAAATACACTCTAAAATAAAACCATTTTCCATTAATAAAATCAAGACTACTCTTTTAAGTTCACTTAAGGAACTCTGCTCAGCTTTCAGCGCAGCATCTTTGTCTCCCAGACATCCAACTTGCATTCCAAAAGGCTCTGTGTGGTGTCAGATATGTAGGACTGTCTGACTTTACTTTTGGATAGGAAAGTTGACACCACTGGTCCCTGTGTTGGCTATCTTCTGTACTGTGCTCTTTCTTACAAGGTTACAGTCGAGTTCAGCTACTACACTTAAATCAGCCTTCTTCTTTTGATACCCATTTTGCCTTTCCTCTTTTTGGATAATATTTTAGGCAATACTTGCATAAGTAAAGAGTAAAGCTAGTTGAAACCTGTTAAAACTTAACTACACCCACTGAGTCATGCAATAAATTTTTCCTATCAGGCACATTTCAAACACATTTTGTCCTTTTTGAAGGACAGGAAGGAAGTAGCTGCCCTCCACCCAGCAAATAGGGTTTGGGAGGGTGAGGAAAAAGGGGGAGTCTTAAAATAACGAGCAATGATAGATATATTTTTTTCCTTTCTGTTCTGTTAGAATTTTTTGCAGCCTCTTCCCTAAAAGCAATTTGTCCTTTTCCTTGAGGAAGGTGAATTTCATTGGTCCTTCTTGACCAGGAAGGTCTTTCATTAGTCTCCTCTCTATATTGGAGACAGCAAGTATCACGTTCATCTTTATTAGTTTACTGATGAAAGTAAGTGGCATGATTATACATTTTTAACTAGTGAAGGTCATCTTCTGTGACCCTAGCATTAAAAAAAGGGGCAGCAGAATTAGTTTCCATCAGCTCCCTGGTGTTTAACGTCTGGTGTTGTGTTTGCCATAGGCATCACAAAACACAACTGGCATGTGAAAATGAGCATGTGCTTGTGATGGGAGTGTGTTGTTCTGCATGGTTAGATCTGTGTCGGGTTGTACCTTAGCTGACAAAGTTGACCTGGGTGCGCCTGCAGTGTGTACATGCATCCTTTTCTTGTTTGGGGTTAGTATTAAAAATTCCTGGTAGAATGAAGATTGCAACTACAGGAACTGCCATAAACATAAGCAAGCGTAGCAACCTCGGTTATAGCTTCCAGCAAATCCTGTCTTCTCATTAATTGTCTGAATTGTGTCTCTACTTCGACAAGGCTCTTGGAGTCCTGCTTTGCTGGAACTTCTTTCCCACTGTCCATCTTTGTTTTCAAAATAGCTCTCCCTTGATCTTAAACTTTTTTGAGTGCAGTTTAGTTTATAGGTGCTGCAGTGAAGACCAGTGTGACGTTTTGATTCTGTTGAATCTGCACCTAAGGTTTACCATAGGGAAAGTGTTACGATGTGAAAAGGATAATCTTGCAGAGATTAAAATGACCATCACAAGCTGTACTGCTGAGCTAACTCTCCGTTTATATGAAAAGCTTCAAAAGTATATTAAAAAAAGTCACATTTCCAGTGAAAAGTAAATCTGGCAATCAAAAATTACAAAGCATTAGCTTGATTGTTTCTGTATTTAGACTTCTGAAACTCTATTCCATGTCTTAATTGTAAATAATGAAGGATAGAAATAATCGTGGAATCATAAGGGTTGGAAAGACCGTCAAGATCATTGAGTCTGACCATAAGGCCTGTTGAAGAATGAGGGAAACTTCCAATTTGTCCTTCTGTTGCTGCCTGTTTAGCTGTGGAAGAGCAGAGCTTGTTCAACTACTTGTCACTGAATGGTGTGATCAGTTGCTAAAGAACTCAAATGCCTTGATTTTTGTTTGGATGTTGGACGCTCCCTAGGGAAAAAATGTAACTTAGTGTCTTATTAGGCTTATAACTTATTCATTTCATTTTTTCCTGTATCTAAAAAAATCTTATTTGCTAGTAGCTGAATAAGAATTGTCCTACTGTTTTCTTTTTAAGGCTGTCGAGGTGTAGAACTATGTGAAAGAAGAAAAAGTTAATTCACTCATGAATTATTATACCTATAGATGCATATATATATGCAGCTAATTAATTTATAGGAGTCTCACTTTTTTTCATAATCTATTCTCAGGCCCAGCAAGGGCATTATGTGGACGTATTGTGGACACCAGTGATACCGCTGTTTTTATTTTCTGCAGAAAGACTGCCTCGTTAAATCTGTTGTTAGAGTGCCTTCTTATGAGGGTAGTTAGTCACAGCAATACCACTGTATTTAGTGTGTCATATAAGCCTGGGCAAACAGAGGATTCTCTTAGTATAGAAGTCAAAATGGGGTACAGAAAATGTGAGTATGATGTAGACCAGGAACAAAATTCAATGTGGAGTTGTACTGATTTTTTTTTTTTTTTTTTTGGCAAAAAAATGAGAAAGCAAAAAAGGTCTTGTTTGAGACCACCCAAAATTGAGTTCAGTGTTTTTAATGTAGTTTTTGAGGAAAGGAAGTTGACTTAGCTTTCTCTCTTTTCTTCCTTAAACTAAAAGACCTTTCAGATCAGAAGCCAGTGGTAAGCTTGTTAAATCATTTAAGCTAATTTTTGCAATATTTGCATTTTTTTTTTCTCTTTCCCTGAAACAGTCCACTCTGATCAAGGACCCTTGTTTTTCTCCTGAGGAAGAATGTATTTAGTAAATCTGAATGTATGTAGGCTTCAATCAGTATGATGCTCTGTCTTCTGAAGCCTTTAGCATCAGACCAGTCTAAAATGCTGCTACTCTATGTTTTTACCGCCCTGAAGTAGCACATATGACTGCACATTCACAGTACGTTCTTACATGTGCTGCCATCAAATAAAAAATCTGCATAGGTTTTGTAAGCTGTTAGCCAAAAGAAAGCTTTAGAGTTTCTCTGCCACCTGTTGTTTTTCCCTCATTGTGTGTTTTTCAATGTGTGTTTAATGTTGTGTGTGTTTAATGTAATACATCTGCTTTAAACTTCTAAGAGGAGCCATTTCACAAATCAATCTTTCTTGGCTTGAGCGTGTTCTTGCAGAAGTGATGGTGCTTACCTCATGGCTTCTGTTCTGAGTTATGCCCGGTAGATTTGGTAAGGGCCCCCTCTGTCTTTTACCTACATTCAGAAGCACGTGTTTACTGCTGAGCAATAATTAACTCCCTGTTTGCCCATAAAAGTCCTTTCGCCCTGCACTAAGCAAAGCGTGCTTGCTGGGCACGTTGCGTATTGATCCGTGTGTGTGTATGTGTGTGTGTGCACGCACACGCAGAGGGCAAGGGGGACAGAGCTGAGTTTGGGCACGATAGCCACCAATTCGATAATTATTCCCTGCCTTTCTTCTCTCCGCTAGTGCTCTGTCGATCACTGCGGTACCATTGTTAAAACTGAGGGCAGCCATCAGAATATGGCAGAAGTATTTGTGATGAAGTAGGATCAAATTTGTGATTGGTCCTATTCTGTCATCTGCACAAAGTTGCAAATCTCCACTTTTAATCACCACTTTAAAGAACCATGTGTTCTTGATTTCCAAGACTTGGCCTAAGCTACTCAGTGTATAAAACTGGCAATACCAGTTAGTCGCAAAGAACAATCTTCATTAGAGCAGCATTTTACAGCGCAGCCCTTTCAGTATGTCTTCATACACAGCAAAGCAAGAAACAAGACGAAACAGATGACAATCTTTTTCCCAAGTCAGAAGATGGGGACCTGCTTTTAATCTTGAAAAGTGCTACTCTTGTTTCTCTCTATGTACTTTTCCTTTAGCATTTAAACATCAATACCTTCCAGAGGTAATGCATAGCTTTGAGAATTACATTGTTCATGGTGCTGATCAGTGTGTTTTGTCAACATTGGGAAGGAACACAGACAATTTGTGATCCCCCCCTCACTTGGCTTTTGCCCACAAGTTCTTTTGGTGTAAATTAAGCTTAAAACATGGACAAAAAAACAAAGATAAAATAAGTTAGCTGCACATACAGTATTGTTTCATTCTGTATTTTTTCTTGTGGACCAGAAAAAGTTAAGATCATCTCTCTCTCTCTCCATATGTATATATATAGGCAAAAATGCTGGCAAATGTCAGCAATTGTCTTGAAAGACAGGAACAGGAACATAGGCAGTTGTCTTGGAAGACTTGGAATGTAGGCAATTGTCTTGGAAGACATCAACCTGAGAAATGCATTTTCTATTTCGTGTGATTAACCAATATCTTGTAGACAACCCTATGTTAACTAAAAAGGTTTCCTGTTTGTAGAAGACGTTCATCACATCAGACAGAGGATATAATTGCAAGTATTAGACACTAATGGTCAGGTGGAAGGATTCTGGCTCTTTGCACTATTAATAATGATTTTCAGAACACTGGGGAACTTTCCAAAGCCTGGAAGAGAATGTGGTACAATAATTTTCTTTTTAAGAGGTTGACTGGGATAATTTCACAGATAATTTCAGGCCTCTTAGCATTATAGTAATCCTGAGAGCCTGGGGATGTCAGCAGAAAATAAAGGAATAGCTGATATAAGACTTTTTGTTCTTAAAGGATTAAAGAAGGGTAAAGAATGGTAATCACTGTAGTTTAATGGAGAATAGATCTGGCTAATTTGCTGTTCCTCTTTAGTACTATCAGTATTAGCAACCAAACTAGTAAAAGTAATTAGGTGGATGTCATGCGTTTTCATTCCTTTTACTATTTGATTAGATGTGCACAGTATGTCTAGTAAGAAATTTGAAGAAGACAAGAAAATCATTAAATGGTTAAAAGACTAATCTCAGCTAACTAACTAATCTCAGCTTTAATGATTCACAGTTATAAAACAAGGGTTTTTAAACAGGTATCCCAGGTATTAATTCTTGGACTGGAATGTATTAGCTTTTTGTTACAGCAAAGAATTAAATATTGGACTCCTGCCTATAACAAAGATTTGAAATTCAAACATATAGTTCATCAAACAGAATCAAAGGATGACTTGTTCAAGTGGGTTTTAGTTTGGTCTGATCAGCCAGTCCTATAGGAACATGAGAAGCTCTTCAAATCCCTGCATGTGAAGGAGATCAGAAAGAGCCTTGTGAAGTCCAATGGGTGGAGCCTGGAACAGGACATGAATCAGTTTCTTTCTTAACAGAGATGTGTGATATTTTCTAGGTGCTTCTGCATGGATGTTTAAGAGTTGGAATTGGACAAGCTGATGTAAAAATGCTTTAGGTGTGACTATATGTTAGCATTGACATGGGGTGTCTGGCATTTCTGTACCTGCTATACCTCAACAATTCTGAACATTATTCTAAAAGAAATTGTTCAACCGCCCAGAAGGGTTTTTCTGTTTTCTGTTTTTTCTTTCTTTTTTCCTCTCTCCTCTCCTCTCCTCTCCTCTCCTCTCCTCTCCCTCTTGTTGTTTTGTTTTTGATGCACCTTACAGGAACTTTTACACCACTTGTCATGCCCATTAGTGTTAAATTCTTGGCCAGTGTTGAAAGAGATCCTGACCTATTCTACTAAGCCAGAGATGAGATTGCAGGCAGAGCAGAAATGAGGCAGATACTATATCTTACTGCTTAAAAATCATTGAAGCAGTAAGAGCTGTGGTGGGATCCCCAATCAAAACAATAATTAATAGTAAGGAAATGTTGTTGGACTGGCTTTATATAACTTTTTGGCATCAATATCTGAACACGTGGTCTAACCTACTTTTTGCTAGATCATGGGTTTTGATTTCCTTTTGTACATGTTTGCATCAAAGGAGCTCTTGGATACAAATGATTTGCTTCGTGCAGAAACAGTCAAAGATTTTTTAACATTGATTTCAAGATGCTGCCTTGAAACTTGTTGTGGTGCCTCTACTCATGCTGTCCAGGTGATCATGTTTTTTTTCAGGTTTAGGTACTAAATTATCCAGAAGTGGCAAGAAACATTTGTTTTTTAGGGTTCATCCATGTTTCTGAAAATGAATCCCTGTCTCTCTTAAGGCCACATGGTGCTTATTCAGATGGAATTATCATGCAGGCTGTCAGGCTGTTCTGCTCTTGAAGTATGTACCAAATATAGAAATTAGTAAGTTTTGTTTCAAACTACTCTGAGGAAATTTCATCCTCATTTTTGTCTGGATATGAAATGGAATTATTTTGATTAGGGGTTTTAGGTCAATTTTTTTTTCTTAAAAACGTAAGCAAAACCTTATTAAAAACATTGTAACCTAAAAACATTGTAACCAAGAATATATATATATATATATATATATATTTTTTCTTTTTCCAATAATTCCAGTGCAGATAAAAGTCAACCATTTTCTAGTTGATTGGCAAACTGCTCAGATGAGCGAGGAACATCTTTTTGTTGATATGGTTGACATTTGTGATTAGCTCATCAAAAGACATTTTATTAATTTCTGATATGATAAATTTCAACAGATCCTGATGAAGACAAATTAGGAAGGATTCTGACTGTGGGCAAGTCTTCAGGCTGGTCTGAGAACGGCTCATTAGCCATTAAAATTTGAGACTAGATGTTTGGGGACAAAGCTGCAATTGACCGTGCATTTGGAAAGGTTATTGAATTGCTATCATAAGGTAACAACGTGAGGTAACCTGAACTAAATTTGAACGGGTCTTTTAGCTCTGTATGCAGCTATAGCCCCTAGACTTAATCCAGCATCATTTTGCTATCTCAGGTTGCTTAGATTTTAGGGCAAGTGGCACCTGGGCCAGAAAATGTACCCCCTTGCTTCTTAAACATGTAAACCAAGCATTTAGGTAATTGCTTTTGACCTCTAGTTGTCTTGTTGCTCCAATAGATGATGACCTAACTACAACTTGTAGTGGGGCTGAAGCTGCTTCTCCTTGATACTTGTGTCTCAGTGAAAATCATGTGGAGGAGGGGAGGGAAGGGAGCGAGTTTACACAGCTTTTTATCTCTATTGGATCCCTCTCTGCAAGGGGAGGAGGAGGTGAAAAGCAGTGACCTGAGCATAGCGAACACTGTGGCTGTCTTGCATCATAATTATTTCATTTCAGAAGGGAAGTTGGGAGCAGCAACAGCAATAAAAGCGTCCGTTTCCGCCTCGTCTTCCAGAGCAACATCAGTGGGCATCTGCATCATGACGCTCCCTTGCGTGCGCCTTTTGCTCCTGCTGCTGCTTGGTTCGTGGTGGCCAGATTCAGAGAAACGTGCGGTGGGAGCTGCCAAGATCAGGGAGCACTATATCGCTGCCCAGATCACTAGCTGGACCTACAAGCCGCAGTCTGAGGAAAAGTCCAGGTAACAAAGTTCAAGATAAGGAGGATGAAACTTGTCCTCTCTTGTGACAGAAAGTGTTTTTTGAGTTTCCTGCGGCATTTTTAGAGCCCAGGAGGACTTTAGAGCCTGATCTGTTGACTTCAAAGGAATTGTGTGTCTTTGAACAGCGTGATCTGAACTTCTGCCAGTGAAGTATTAAAAGCTTCTTTTTAGTTACTTGATTAGTTCTCAATATTATTTTTGTTTTCAGAGATGTTTTGTTGAATCTATTCCAGGACTTGTTTTTATAGTCATCTATGTGTTTTTTTTTCTTCTTTTTTTTTTTTTTCAGTGGCATTATTTTGAGGTATATGAATTTTGAGCAGTGTTAAGTTGAGCCTCAGTTTGATAGGATTTTGGAAACTTTTCAGATTCTTATATTTGGCTGAAGGCATAAACAGCTTCTAATTTGGATGCCATCACTTTCACTTCTGAGCCTGATGAACTTTGGAACTAGCTGCTGCTGTATCTGAGTTGTTCAGTAGTTTTTGTGAAATATTTTTCCTGAGTTTGCCTGAGCAAGGTTGAAGGATCAAGCACTGCTGTACTGTACTAATTGCAGATATTTTTAGATTGCACTGCAGAATGGCCAGCCTACGTTCACACAGCAAGCAAGCATATGAAGTGTGCTCTTGTACAACTGATATGATGCTTAGGATTATAAGCAATGCACATGCAATGCTATGCATGGCAAAACTTTGATCTAATTTAGGATTTTGTTTTAATTAGGCTGGGAGCTAACAGCTGAGGCTGTGTTCACTACAGACACCACAGACAGCTTTTTGTTTGTTCATGAAGTGGCACAAAACGGGAGTGAATATTCTTTCATCCCGTGGCGACACTTCTGAGTTTTATATTGGTGGGTTACTTGTCTTCTGTATATGGGTTTAGTTTGTGTTTTGTTTTGTTTTTTTATGTGGATTGATCTTGTATTTTTGGATGTTATTGGAAAGTACATTTCCAGTTCCCAGATTTAAATTGCCTAAATATCCCTTTTCCAAGACTAATTAAAATGACATTTCCATGATTTCTAAAATTCCTCTTTGCAAATTCAGTACAAGTGGTATGAGCATCATGTCAAAATGACAAGATAGAAGAAAATACGATTTAAATGTAGGAAACCAAATGCCCTTTAAGCAGTGACCTAGGCATGTGAATTTAGCATTTAGATTTTCATTCTCAATTGCACTGAATCACTGAATGCATCACTGCATGATCGCTGAATGCACCCGTGTAAGCATCAACTGCCGTTTCTCTAAGCATCACTTAGTGGATAGATGGATTTCATGCTATAGAAATCAACAGCTCGTCTCAAACCTCAATTTAAATATTATGTGATTAGGTAGGAGTTTTTCATAGAGTGCTTATTGAGGTGTCTCACATAAGTGAGATATAGACTAGTCCATATCCTGAATGCTTCTAATGCACTTTCTAGAATTTCTGGATGTAATAGCCTGGATCTTCAAAGACTCTTGGGTATGCAATGCACTCTGATTTCAGGAGAAGCTGAATGTCTAAATACAGTTTAAGAATATGACAGTTTGCTGGGAATAGATTCTTCCTGAACCATTTTCTAAATTTTCCTGGGTTTCATTTTTCGTTACTGCAGATCGTAGAAGTTTGGGCAGATCACTTAACTTCTCTAAGCCTCAGTCTTTTGATCTTCATAGAGGTTTATTAGTTACCATGTGTAAGTGATATTTGTAAGGCACTTCAAAGTAAAAATGTATTATTTGTGCATACACTGCTGCTAATCCCAGGACTGAAGGTTATGTAACCAGACCTGATCATGTAGTTGGAGATTTTTGAAGTGCTAGTAACTTAAGTATTCAGTTCCTATAGCTCTGTAATTGGCATTGATAAATTTCCACCACATAGCCTGATGTGCATTGAACATTGATGTATTAGGGCAGGATTACATATCATACCCTTCTCCTTAAGAGTAAAATCAAATCTTGTCGATGCTGTCCAAGAGAGCAGAATGAATGGAAACAGGTACTACTTCTGCTGGGCTTGGTTAGTGTGAGTGTCACAGAGGGATTTATAACTTTATAGAAAGAGCTTGTCTCCTTATGCACCCCGAATGCCACTATGAAGGAGCCTCTTCGCAGAGCAGAGCCTCTCTGTCCATTTCCAGCCTATCCACTTCCCACTTTCAAATATGTACTTTGCTTACTGAAAAGGCAATAAATATATTAAAAAAAAAAAAAAGCAAGTGGACTTGCTGTTGGATCCAGCAATAGCAAATACTAAGGAAATAACCAATATATGTGAAACTAAATACATGCCATCCCCTCCAGCTCTCATTTCTTTATTACTTCCATTCCAGATATGTTGCATGCTGTTTTCCTTCTGCTTACACCTGTGATTTCCAAAATACAGTGGTCTAGTCTGCATGTGTGTGTGTGTGTGTGTGTGTGTGTGTGTACATGTGCAAGAGAGAGCAAGAGACACAGGGAAACATTAAGTCGAAGGACAATTGCCATGCTTCCCAGAAAGCAATTTTAACTTGCTGTGAGTGCCTTAAATGTTGTCAGGAAAGTTTTGTGTTTGTCTTGAAAGCTCAGCAGCTGCAGATGCTTGCTACTGAAGCCACTATAGAATCATTGTCGTGAGTCTTGAAGGTCAAGCATGGAAATGAGTAAAGAAAAATCTAGGTTTGTCTTGCTGCTCTGTCAGATTCACTTTCTGGGATATCTGCTGAAAGCACTGTCATCTCTGAGAAGCTTTGGCCTTGTAATTTTTATCGTGACTCTTTTGGTTTCAGATCGGCACATTCAGATCCTGTGTTTAAGAAAATTGCTTACAGAGAATATGAAGTGGATTTTAAAAGAGAAAAGCCAGCAAATAAATTTGCAGGTAAACTGGAAGAAAATGTTCTGAGTTTTTTTTGTTTGATGCTTGTCTTAAAGCCAACAGCAAACTAAACAAGCCTATTTGTTTTGTGCATTGTTTTGCACACCAACCAGATAGAGGCAGGGTATGAGGTATCTACACTAGCCCTTTGAGAGGCCATAAAAAAGTTGGTTTTTGAAAAGCTGGTGCTCGATGTTATCTGCAAATCAGTTGCACAATACAGTTTTTTCTTTCATTTTCTGCATCTGGTGAGACTCCCTTTGCATGTTTAGAATTGTACAGAACAGTCAAAATGATGATGCTATGAATTCACATGGAAAGAGCCTCAGGCCTGAGTCTGAACATATTTCTGATAGATGAGTGGTAAGGAAAAGACAGCTGTTAGGATGGGTGTGAAAGACATCCCCTTGCATTTACCACGTGTTACTGCTTGAAGATGCTTTAGGTAGACGGGGACAGGTTCTCATGCCATCCAGAAGTATGGTACTTTTATTTTTATATACTTAGGCAGAGTTTTTGTGCTCTGCAGCTACTTCATCTTTACAAGTAGAATGACTTTAGATATTTAGCCACTTAAATTTCAAAACAAATGTGTATGAAGTTGATGCTATCAAACTGTTACAAGTGAGCCTGAAAGGTCTTTCTACGATTTGATTCCTTTCACTTTTGGAGGTTCTCCCGTCTTTTCTGAAACTGCTCTTTTCTTTCCAGAGGAATAAATTTACAGAATGATTTTACAAAGAAAGACACTAACAGGGCCATGATTGTCCTAGCAGGTTGCTTCCACTGCTTATTTTTGCAGTGCAGTGCTACTGCAGGCAGTAGGGATGCAAGCCCGTCTTAAAATCCTTGCCTAAAGTAACATGCAACATGGAACTGGTTATGTCTTTGGATGCCACTCTGTGGTTGAAAGATCTTTGTTCTGTGACTTCTGTCATGAGAGTGCTACTCAAAGAAATGTGCTTGAACACCTTTCTGAACTTTTAGACATGGAAATGTCTGTCTTCCTAAAAGCGTCTGCTTAAATTGTTTGTAAGGGATTCCTAGAAATTCCTAATCAGTTTCAAAATGAACCTGTTGATAAATTTCTGGAAAATAGGCATCTGGAAAATAACCTTGTTTTTTCAGATCTACCATTTTCCTATGATTTTAGTTTTAGGTTTGTTTTTAGTTTTAGTTGGCAAACACAAACAATTTATAGCATTGTTGACTAAGAGCAGTAGGTGTTAAATTTCCATCTGTCTTTCTACAAGTAAATCTTCACAGTGGTGCTATTACATTCTCTGCCTATGTTTTGTGCAATGTGTACTTTTCAAGAACTCCGGTTCCCTGCTGGGAAAGATCTCTTCCTTTCACTAAACATACCTTTTTACTGATATTTTGCTCTCTCCCTATCATAAATAACTGTAGGACTTCTGGGACCAACTCTGCATGCCGAAGTGGGAGATACTTTAGTAGTTCACTTTAAGAACATGGCTGACAAAGCACTCAGCATTCATCCCCAAGGCATAGCCTACAACAAGAAGGCTGAAGGTAAATACTATAAAAATTCCATTTTTGTTCTTTTATTTGTAGGCTACTGCATGAAATACAGAGAGGGCCCCAGAACAATGCTTGGAGATGGGTAGCACAAACGTGTAGCACCTGTTGATGAAGCATGGATTACAACTTCACGCTCCTTGTTTGCTTCTTTCTTGTTCCTCAGTGTAGTACGAGGAAGAGCATATGGCATGTGTATTCTCTGGACCAGCTTCCTGCCTGTGTTTGGCTGTTAGCCACCAGAGGAAGGAAACGTGTTTCGTACTTCCCAGCAGGAGATGAACTTGCTTGGGTAGTACTAATACAGCTCGATGGTTTTCTAGTTTGCCACAGTGAGTCCCACATAAGTCCCAACTTTATGCTGTCCAGCCACTTCATCTAAAAATCAATTTAAGAATGGAATGCCATTACAATGTTGAAACAAGTATTAGGCAGAATGCCAAAAACTGCAATTACCACAGGAGGGAAAGCATAGCAGTGGAGTGAACTTCCAAAGTTATGCAGGGCTGCAAAGACAATCTGAGCGAGGTATAGAGGCTGACTCTCATGCTAGAGAACATGTCTCCTTATAAAGAGAAGCAGCTTCAACTTTGGGGATTTGTGACAGGCCTTCCCCCACAATAACCTAGAAGTTACTGTGTTTCCCCAGCCTAAACTGAACAGGATGAAGACATGAATCCAGTGCTCCTACTTCTCATAGAAAGAGTTTTAATTGTGGCTGTTAATGGCAAGGAAGGGAACGACCCCCAAAAAGTATTAATGTTGAGCAGGATCTGTTTCTTTGGGGTTTTTGGACTTTTCATTGCCTGTGCAGGTTTTAGTGAAGGAGGAAGGAGGAGCCAGAATGTTTTAAACTTTTAAAGTTTTTAAATTTTGCAGGACAGCACTGATGTAGAAATGAAGAAGAAAATACTGAGAAAGTCCTCCATGAGCTGATCAGTACACTGCATGAGGGTCTGACAGCTTTGTGAACTTTGAAACGAGGAGCTGTTTGCAAAGCAAGTGAACTTCAGGACATTATCTTGCAGTAAACATCCACAAAGATTTCAGAGAACATATCCTGTAATTGCAAAATATTCTATTTTAGTAAATATAAACACTTGAAGTTGGATTAAAAATTCCAAATTCCTTGCAAAAGTGTACATCAAGACATTAGTGATAAAGGCAGGTGACACTGTAGATAATGTCATTCTAATACTCAACATTTTATTCCCAGCTTTGTGGTGGTCTGCCCCTGGAGCTCTCATTTAGACTAGTGGCAGGAGAGCGTAGCATGCAAGTTGAAAGTCTGATGGCTGCCCCAGCGCAGAGTGAGTCTGAATGATGGTCTGTGGTCAGTGGACTGCCCTGCCCTAGGTGCTGAGCCAGAGCTCTGATCAGCAGTTTGCAAATTACTGCCTGACAATGATGAAATTGCTTGAAATGTTTCGAATCCTGGAAAAATGTGCAAGAAATACTAACGTTCTGAAGGATTAGGAAGCAAAAGTGTCTTTTGTTTTCAAATAACTAGAGAACTACTTGGTATTTGCATTTTTTTCTTAGGCTTCTTTTAGTGTCTGCCTTTCAGGGTGTTTATTCAAGGGATTGTTCACTGTGTGAGTACAAAAGGAGTTTTCTTTCATTTCACAGGGTTGAACAGAACATATGCTATTGGAAGTGATAGGCAATTCCATTTGACTATTCTGTTGATTTGCCTTTTGCATCTAGAGTTGTGATGACATCTTTGTGATCCTACATTTTTGTTGCATATCACAGGCATAGATTAGCATTTGTGATGTTACTGCCATTTGGATTTGCAGTGCACCAAGAGTATAAGGCAGCAAGGCAGCACAGCCCTGCGCAGTGTCTGGCTTCATGAGGGATAATCACAAAGCTGACCAAGTAGGCAGTTAGTATTCAACCTCCACAGAGCATCAGTGAGCAGAAGCTGAAGCTTCATGACATCCTAACCGCAGTCAGGCTGGTAAAGAGCCCCACCTTTTGGCAGTAATGATACATTTTGACTAGGAAATTTTGACTGAGTAAGAAACAAGACATGGGGATAGATGCTGTTCTTGATATCCTTCTCATTCACGATGTGAGTGGAATCTGGAGTCATCCCAATGAAGCTGATATGATATAGGCAAGAAATAGATGAAGCTTTCTTCATAGCAATTATAGAAGGACGTTCCACGTACCTTAGTTGCTTTTCTTCATGCCATCTTACTGCATGGCTCTTTTCTTGGCAGGTTCCCTGTATGATGACAGAACATCAGCTGCGGAAAAACGAGATGATGCTGTGCTTCCAGGCCAGGTCTACACGTACGAGTGGGATATTACTGAAGAAGTTGGGCCAAGAGAAGCCGATCTTCCATGTCTCACTTATGCCTATTATTCCCATGAGAACATGACAATGGATTTTAACTCTGGTCTGATTGGAGCATTGCTTATCTGTAAGAAAGGTAATGAAGCACTCTGTGTAATAGGTATCAGCTCTAAGGTAACGTGGCCTCATTTTTAATAAAATTAAGGTTGTATGATAGTGAGGGAAAGTATATTATTTTCTTTTCCACATGTTTACATATAGCACAAAGAAAGTGTTTTTCAGTATCTTTTCTTTTCGATGTTAAAATTTTAAATGCCTGCTTTTATGTAGATTAGTCCTCTAATTATAGGATGCTTAGATAGTGCTATCAATAGATAGTTGCCTGTGTTAATTGCATTTTCAATTGCTTACCTTTTAACAATTGCTTATTAAATACATGACTTCCAAGTGTCCCTTTTCAGAATAAATGTTTTTTTTTAAACTTCACTTGAAATGACTCAGCTACTCCAGAGAATAAGGATAGGAAATAATCTTTGCTTTACTCATGCCTTTTAAAGCCTCCCTGATGAAGAGGTTGTAGCTCCCTCTCTTTTACCAAGGATTCAGATCTCAAATTTGAATCTTTTTAGTATTTTGAATCGATCTAAATTAGACCAAATTCATGGATATATCGTGGGCCGAGCTGAGATGGATTGGTTTAATCACTAGCTTAAGGGGAGTTTGAGCATATGCTTCTATCTAGAGCGTTGGCAAATGCATAACTACTCAAACTTGCAAGATTTCTGGACAGGGTTTCTTTGACTGGGCACTGTCCGGTCAAATGGAGAAGACGGTAGCCAAGGCAGGTGAGATATTGTAGATGTGTAAAAAGCCTGACACATTATGAGCAGCATAGATGGTATAACCTGGGCAGGCTATAAACATGGAGCTTTGGAGGTAAAGCACTGTTTGAACACTCTTTGCATGATAAATCCCCTCTGCAAAAAAGCTGGACTTTAATTGCATTAAAGGTAACTAATTTCACTGCCAGTGTCTCTTCCTAACTAGAATAATCCACAAGTTCCCAAATTTTGTAGTTCCTGTGTTCCAAAAGGACACCTATTTTAGTCTTGGATTATATAAATTTATTTAAATTAGCAAAGGGAACTTTTTGATGTGACCATCAAAATTTAGAGAGAACCAGTGAAATCAGACCAGCTTTTTGTGGCACATATTTATATGTCCAAAAGGGAATCCTGCTTGGTAGAAATCATACCTGTATCACAAACTCTACTAGATAATGTCTTATACTTGATTCGGTTTTGCAGTATTTGTCAAAGTCTTTCCTATGTAAAGATTATTTGTTGAGAGGTCTGTTTTAAGCATTTTAAAGGAGCTGATGACCTCCCTGCAGTTCTTGAAGAGAAAGAATTTGCACTGCAGATGACCCTTACCACGGTTCTTCTCTATGCTTTGTAGTCCAAGAGGAGAGGCTAGGGTCTGAAGGAGACAGGAATTTTCTGCTCTCCCATTCATTAAGGTGATCCCTTGCAACACATAGCCAGAATTCTCTGAGGCAATTGCTTAATCTCCTCTCAGACATTATAGGTTTTCAGTTTCATGGTTACCTCATCCAAGAGCATTTTCAGAAATTAATTCACTTTATGACGATTCTTAAAATCATTTCTGGTCAGGCTCAGTCACTACACGCTAACAGCTGAAAAGAGAATGGAAAAGAAGGAAGCTCCCTAAGTTCCCATTGCACTGCTGTGGGAACGGCTTCACTTCTCACCTGTGGTTTCTCCTTCATAGGAAGCCTGGAGGAGGATGGGTCACAGCGACTTTTCAACAGGGAATATGTGCTGATGTTTGGTGTGTTTGATGAAAGCAAAAGTTGTCAAAAGGCATCGTCACAGGCATCAGCACTGAAGTACACAATTAATGGCTATGCTGATGGGACATTACCAGGTACAGTGCAAGCATATGCAACCTGAAATAAGCACTGATGAAGACTGAATATTACATTGCTTTGCTTTATTTTGTGCAAGAGAACAAGAATGTGTAGGAATGGCATAGAGCTTTTTTTATAACATGGCCATAAGTGTCTGAATTCCAGAAGGAATTCCTGTGCTGCTGGAAGGACATCATACCATTTTGCTGATGCCTTCAAAGAACAGGATTACTAACTTTAAAAAAATAAAAAAACCCTCTTTCTTTATTCAGCTGATGAGGAACGGGTGATGTGGTTAATTAAACTGCTAGTTTCTAGATCACCTGGAATGCATCAGGTGGGAAGCTGCCTTCAGGTGGAAAGTCATTTACCATTCAATCAGGCAATTAAGTGGGAGGACTAGGAAAGTGATAATGAGGCTATTCTGTTTTTAGTACTTTTCCCATGTTCTCCTCATGAACTGATTTCATACTTCTCTCCAGTCTATTGAGTAAATTAAAAAGTTTGTTGGGTTTTTGTTGTTGTTATTGTTGTTTCTCTCTTGCATAAATATTGTTGGATAGAGTAGTTACTTTCATTAAATTCAGTCTTATTCTTTAGGTTGGTTCTTTACCACACAAGGACAGCTCTGGTGTCTGAGATAGCCTCCTGCTTTTCTTCTTTCTTCCCCAGTTCTGTGCAAGTCAGGTTATTACCTGCATGTGAGATTTAGACATCTGGTCTTCTACTGCCTTTAGAGGACCTGAATCTCATTCTCCTTTCTTTTTCAGATTTAGAGGCTTGTGCCTATGACAACATTAGTTGGCATTTGATAGGAATGAGTTCCAAGCCAGAAATTTTCTCCATTCATGTCAATGGCCAGACCATGCAGCAAAGAAATCATCGAATTTCTACTGTTAACCTAGTGGGAGGAGCATCAACCACAGTAAACATGACAGTCAGTGAAGAAGGAAGGTGGCTGATCTCTTCTCTTGTCCAGAAGCATCTGCAAGGCAAGGAAACATATATTTACTCAACAGTTTAAGAGATTGTACTTTTCTTCTGCATGTCCCAAAGGGTGTTTTTTTTTGCAGTGATGCAGTTACTGTGTTTCAGATGGTTGGCATACTAAGAAACCACTGGAGGTAGGGCATTCTATTGGAATTAAAACTGCAGGACAAAGTAAAAGGCATCATTATCAGTGGCTTTACTGCAACAAGTCAGAATTCCAGCTATTAAGTCTCTGGGATGTGTTCAGATAAGCAGCTTTGTAAAAAGGATAAGGAATCACCTGTTTCCCGAGAAACTGAGCACTTTCAGCTGAGGACCACTCAATCTGATTAAAGTATTTGCTGTTAATCTCTTGAAAGTGGGGAAAGATTTCAGCTGCTTATTTCAAAGAGCACTAGTTGAGTGAGCTGTTGTATTCCACTTCATTGATAGAGGCTTCTCAAAAGGTCCCAGCCTATGTGCTTACAGTCCTTTCAAGCCTGAAAAGATGATGCTCATATGAACCAATGCTTGCAAGCAGCCTAAGCTAAAGAAATAAAAAAATGCAGTAGAAGTGGCAAGGATGTATAAAATGAAAAATCATTGTGGTACTCTGCTTCTTTTCAATTAGCTGGACTGCATGGTTACCTCAGTATAAAAGGCTGTGAGGGCAAAGAGGTGAAGAAGAAAAGTCTGTCCTTTAGAGAACTCCTTGTGGTCAAGAACTGGGACTATTTCATTGCTGCAGAAGAAATTACTTGGGATTACGCCCCAAACATTCCAGACAACCTTGATAGGTAAAATAATACTTTGTCAACCTAAAATGAAGTATTAACTTGGAATCACAGAGTAATTTAGGATGGAGGAGACTGCTCCATCCTAAATGGGGAATGATCATCTCACCCAAACTTACACTCTGAGAATAGCCAACTTCAATGTTAGCTCCATTTGCAAATTTTAGACCAACTGCATAAAGCCTTGTCTAGTTGAGTTTTCAGTATCTCCAAAGACAGAAACGTCACAAACTTTCTGGGCACCTGTTCAACCTCACTGTTAAAAAATGTTTTCCTTCTATCTAGTCAGATTTTCCTGTGCTGCAGCTTGTGCCCATGGCATCTCATCCTTTCACTCTTTACAGCTCTGAGAAGAGTCTGGTTCCATTTTGTGTGTAACTTCGCATTAGGTAGCTGAAGATATAAATAAGATGCTCCCTTAACCCTTTCTTCTCTTGGCTCTTTCTTCTCTAGGCCAAAAATCTCAGCTTTTGCTCTCGACCTCTAACCTGACTCTTCATTGGACTCATGCCAGTTTATTAACATCTTCTGCTAGAAAGCCCCGAACTGTACACCTTTTTCCACCTCTAATGGGAAGCCCAAAACATGAAGATGACCTAGGAAATACCCTATCTGGCATGCAAAGCTGATTTCTAAAGAGAAAAGGACCTCTTTAGTTTACCAAAACTATGTTTTCGTATCCCTCTTAAGTACTCCTCCTCCTTTCATATGATCGCTTCCCTTCTTGCACTCTACCTGGCATGCTTGCATGTCTCCCTTTTTTTTTTTTTTTTCTTTTTTCTTCTTTCCCTGCTAATTACATCAAATGGATGGTAATGGCATCAGTTACTATCTCTGCGCTTTGATTTTTCTGTTCTGTTCAGCATTACAGATCACAGATTTATCCCTGTTCACAAACCTTTACTTTTTAAAGGACCACTAACCACTCTTATTGCCCAGTTCTCAGCTGGTTTTGCTCAGCATTGAGAATTCTGATGTTTTTAAACTCTTAAGTATAACACAATTTACTGTATGGTGCTTGACAAGATCAAGGCTATATGAGCACTGTTGCCCGCTCTCCAGGAATCATTGATATTGTAAGCAAATAGTTAAATTTTCCTGGGCTCAATTCTACCTGTACGAGGAGAGCAGTTAAAAACTGCTAACTCATCTTGAAAATGTAGCAGCCACTTGAGTTTCTGTTACTTCCTTGCATCTATACTTTATTAAACTCAACAAAGACTCTGATACTGATTGTTTTACGTGATCCTTTAACCTTATTTGCTTTTTTTTCCCCCAAGTACTGAAGTTTACACCTTTATATTTTTTTCTTTTTTTGACTAGCAATTCTGCATTCTAGTAATGTCACTATTCAGATTGTTGATCATTTGTCTTTTTCTTCATTTTTAAGACACTATAGAGCACAGCACTTGGACAACTTCTCAAATCTCATAGGTAAAAAATATAAAAAGGCTGTTTTCAGGCAGTATACAGATGCAAGCTTCACCAAGCGTCTGGAAAGTCCTCGGCTTAAGGAAACTGGAATTTTGGGACCTATTATCAGAGCTCAACTCAATGACAAAGTCAAAGTAAGAAATTATTTATAATATAGCAAAATATTTATAATATAGCAATTCTCAATGATTGTGTTGCATTTTACATCATAAACACATTTCATTGACATTCTTTATAAAGAATGTCAGGGCTACGAGGATGATCTGGGGCCTGGAACATCTGCCCTATGAGGAAAGGCTGAAAGGGCTGGGCCTGTTCAGCCTGGAGAAGAGAAGGCTGAGAGGAGACCTCATTAGTGTCTATAAGGACATCAAGGGAGGCAGTGAGGAGGATGGCGCTGGCCTCTTTTCAGTGGTGGCCACCGACAGAACTAGAGGAAATGGCCACAAACTGAAACACCAAAAGTTCCACAGGAACTTAAGGAAAAATTTCTTGACCATGAGGGTGACAGAGCCCTGGCACAGGCTGCCCAGGGAGGTTGTGGAGTCTCCTTCTCTGGAGACCTTCAAGACCCGCTTGGACGCAGTCCTGAGCCACCTGCTGTAGGTGACCCTGCGTGTGCAGGGGGGTTGGACTAGATGATCTCTAGAGGTCCCTTCCAACCTTAGCATTCTGTGATTCTATGAATATTAATATGTTGAAGTTGGTCCAAAATGAAGAAGCTGACACACAGATGGACTTCTTGAGATTCAGAGCTGAGATTAAGCTTCATGAGCCCCTCATTCCTAACGTCTTTTTTTTCTGACTATTTTAGACAATGTTACTCACTTTTCATAGTTAGAAGTTCTTTCATGGAGTTATCAAATGGCACTACAAAGCATTTACATTAAAAGCTTGTGCTGCTATTTTGCAGTCATATCCTCTTGTCCTTCTGTTGTCTATTAGTAATACATGATAAAGCTTCATGACCCTTAGTTGCCTCTGTGATTCTGGCTTTGAATTTGGGACAATGTTTCTTCTCTTTTTTTGGTTTCATCCAGAACAGGCAGGGGAGTTTGCCTTTCCTTCCCGCTTCTCCTTCGGGTCTTGAAAGTTGAGAAAATAAATGTATATATATTTAATAATTTTTCTCCTACGTTGAAGATTATTAGGAATTTTAGTCAATAACTTCATACTCTTTGAGGCAAAATATGCCTAGCAGCGGGAAGAAAACTTTGCTTTTAGATTTACCAGACAGAAGAAGCTGAACCTCACTCAATGAGGTCTACCAAACCTAGTAGCAGGGGTATCCTACTAGGTACCAGCAGCATTTGTACTGTAGATAACCTTACAAGATGGTGTTTTAAGGCATCTCTTTCCTATTCCAGTATTTGTACAGAGCTGAAACCAAACAAATTCTACTATAGCCAGAACTTTTAATAATGGATTTGGGTAAGGATTTTCTGAATACTAAATTCATTCCTTTTCACTTCCTTACCAATGTAGATTGTATTCAAAAATAAGGCCAGTCGACCCTACAGCATTTACTTCCATGGAGTGACACTGTCAAAGAATGCAGAAGGAGCTAATTATCCCCTGGATACCACCACAGGTAAGAAATGAATAGGTTAAATTTTACATGCCACTGACTGTGGTGGAGGGTTTCATTGGTTTGAAAGGGTTGTTACGGATAGAGCTGCAGGCCTGGGGAGCTGAAGTCTCTGTTCTCCATTTACTGCCTTGTGTTGCCTTGTAGAGAAACAAATTATATGCAAAACATTGACACTGGTATATCATTTTTCTGTTCTTGTGTTTGATTATATAGAGACTAGGCTGAACTTTGGTGATGTTGAAATAGCTTCAAATGGCAAAACCGCATTGATTTAATTTAAAGTATAACCTGACACTATCCAAAGATCTGGCGCAAAGTTTGTATCATCATGGTTCTCTCTCTTCATTTTCCCCTCAGGCAACAGCACCCAGAGTGCAGGAGTTCAACCGGGAGAGATCTACACTTATGAATGGAAAATTGCTGACACAGATCAACCCACTGCACAGGATGCCCAGTGTATTACAAGGCTGTACCACAGTGCTGTAGACATGGAGAGGGATGTAGCCTCTGGGCTCATTGGCCCACTTCTGATTTGTAAAAGTGAATCACTGACCCAGAAGGGTGTGCAGGTAACATGTTTGGCAACATCACAGGGACAGTTTCTGCTCCTTAATGTAACTTGAACTATGATGGAATTTTGGTTCTGCTTGCCCTCTGCTTAATGGGCTGCAGAAGAGCCATTAAACTAATAGGTTTCTGAAGAAATGACTTGAAGAAGCAGTTCTCTCATTGTCCACAGTGGGTAGATTTCTGATTTTCTTAGTAAAGGTAACATTTCATAGAATCACAGAATGCTTAAGGTTGGAAGGGACCTCTAGAGATCATCTAGTCCAACCCCCC
>VZSV01000025.1:2796135-2820080 GCA_013398735.1 Nothocercus julius
CCCTGGGGGACAACAATTTCAACAAGAATTGAGCCAGATTTGAAAGTCTGGTTCTAGACTTGATAAAAATAAACTTCCCTGCCTCTGTTACACCCTTGCACTCTAAAGACATTTGGATCTGAGCTGGCCCTTCTCCATTAACAGATTCAACCCCAAAAGTTCTGACAATCTCAGACATCACTGAATCCACAGCAATATAAACAAGATCAAGGAGTTCTGGGAGAAGAGTTCTTCTCTTTTCCGTCCATGGAAATCTTGTTTGGCAGAGGCTTGAGTGTTACTTGAGAGAAAAATTGTTGAAAGTTTATGTTCAGGTCAAACCACGAGGCCGTCGCTTTTACGGAGAGGCCAGCCCCATGCGACGCGCGCATCGGCAATGGTAGCGGCTCGCGCAGTGTGCCGCCCTGCCTTGGCTACAGCCGGAGCAGTGTCTCCTTGAAGTCCTGAACCCATCGTCCCTCTCCCTTAGTCCCTGGATCTTACTTATCTCAACTGCGGTAGAGCTTGTTGCTTGCATATGGATAGTAGATTTGGGTCCTTAATGCTTATCACTGCTTGTAACTGCTGTGTTGATTGTCTTTCAGAAAAAAGCAGATGGGGAGCAGCAGGCAGTGTTTGCTGTGTTTGATGAAAATAAGAGCTGGTACATAGAGGATAACATCAAGGAATACTGCAGCCACCCTGCCAGTGTTAAAAGGAATGACCCCAAGTTCTATAACTCGAACATAATGCACAGTGAGTGGGAAATCAAGCTGAAGATTATGAAAACTCATGTGAGCCTAAGCATTCAATGACTGCTCATATGTAGTGCACACAGGGAATTCTCTAGAGGGTCAGTGACTGTCTAACCAGGACAGGCGCTACTGTGCAGTAGTGTATGCTTACAGTGTTTTAGGGACTGCACTAGATTTGGGCCCTGAAGGAAAGGCAAGGGAGGGTTAGTCAACCTGGACACAACAGCATCCTGCTGATAAGAGATACTATCTCCAGAGCTGAAGTCTTCGCCGAGACTGTTGTGGTTTCAGCCCTGGGCAGGGGTCTCTTTCAGCCCGGGCCAGCTCTTATGGTACAAATGTGAGTCCAGTTCAGTGCACTGACATTCAAGAACACAAAATTTTTAAATTCTGTCTCTTTAGCTTTTAAACTGGTGAGGCATGAAAATATTTTGACCACTTTTATTTTGCTTTCTTCTTAGCAATAAATGGCTATGTGTCAGACAGCAGTGAAATCCTTGGATTTTGTCAAGATAATGTGGTTCGGTGGCACTTTTCCAGTGTCGGCACTCATGATGAGATTGTCTCTGTTCGTCTTTCTGGACACTCTTTTCTGTATCAAGGGAAATATGAAGATGTGCTGAACCTTTTCCCAATGAGTGGAGAATCAGTCACAGTAGAAATGGACAATGTTGGTGAGTGGCAAGACTGCAGTGTCTATTTCATTGCTCCTATAAGAGTTTCTTTAATTTCTAATCCATACGGATTTATCCAAGTAGGAAAGCTTTTTGGATAAACACAGTGACAGAAAATCTTGAATCATTGCCCAAAGTGGTTGATGTGTATGGAGTTTTGTTGTCCACACAAACTTGGTACCTATCGCAGTTGTATGTGATAGACTGTGACTTTTTTTTTTTTTTTTTTAACTTTTTCACCCCAAGTTTAACATTAGGGAGTTAGCAGTGGTCATTTGAAAGCAATTCTAAGATTGCCGTAGGAGCAAGCCAACATTAATTCCACTGATGATTCACAACTTTGCTACATAATTTTTTCATCCTAAAATTCACAACTCCAAAGAACTCCATCTCGTGCCACTTAGGGAAACAGATTTTATATTGTTCTCTGTACATCCTGGTTTCAAATGGAGAAGTTAAGTTCCCACTTGAAGATTTTAATAAGTCCCCCAAAAACTAGTCATTTAGATGATCAGGTTGTTAGCTTAATGTTTTTTGTCCCGACTTGAATCTCAGTTACTTCAGTATTCTTTTAAAGACTGTCCTGTTTTTTAATCATTCGAAGGGTTTTAAAATGCAATGTATTTGTGAAATGTTTGTAAATGTTATCTCAGAAAATGTTTGTTGTAGACAGAATTGTTTTCCTCTGTGGCACTGCATACGGCACTAAGGATAGATAATAAGATTTAAACTTTTTACTCAACAACAATAAAAAAATTTAGATCAAGATCTAAACAGAGGATATTTTATGTCATTTCTTTCTGATTCTTTTATGACATACGTTTGGGCTCAGGTCCTATTAACTTAACATTTGGAAAAGAGCTCCTGAGCTTCTGCTGAGGCAGGAGCTGTGGAGAGAAATCCAACAATTTGCCCTAACCATTTATGTGATGGGCAAGTTAACTCCCATAAATAACGCATGTTAGGAAAACAGTGTTTATTTCAATTGCAGGTACTTGGCTTTTAGCTTCCTGGGGTACCCCAGAGATGAGTTACGGCATGAGACTGAGATTCAGAGATGCCAGATGTGACTATGAGGAAGACTACGCCTATGAAGTTATAGATTTTGATTCTGACAGGATTCCTAAGAAAGCTGTTTCCACCTCAGTTGAAGATGAAGGAAACATAGATGAAGAGGACTTGGCTTATCAGGACTACCTGGCAAATGCTTACTTTATCCGAAGCTCAAGGAAGTCAGAAAGCAATGAAGAAACACAAAACCTTACAGCATTGGCCTATGAAGGGTACTCTGGCACTGACACTCCAAATTCTGAGGTAGTTTACAGCTCAGATCTAACATCCATAGAGAGTAATGAATCTGCAAACTCTTACATGTTCTTAGAAAGTCATCCTCTTCCCCTCACTAAGGCTGAAACATTCCAGCCAAATTGCACATCAGCCGCAGCAGAAGAGGATGTATTTTTGACGAGCACAAGCAATGGAAAGCCTGAATTGGTATTTGAGAATAGAAGCCAAAGCAATTATGGGGTAGATCATAGTAACACGTCTGCAGGTGAGCCATTGTTGAATAATGGGGAAGCCCAAATGGAAGTTGCAGAGGAGCTTCCAACTGGTAGAAGGGACAATATTTTTTTTTCAGAAGAAAATCAGGAGGAAAGCAAAGAAAGAGGAAATGATAACATAGATCATAACAGGGAACGACGGAACTCACTGGCTACAAAGTTTTACTCTGTCCAAAAGATGAATGCCCTTCTACATCATATACGAAATAAGAACGTCTCATTGTCTGACAAGACAGATGCACCCCATTCCATGCATCATCTGGAGAACACATCCCACATAGCCATGGGAAGTGACCAACTTCCGAGTGATTATGATGATGAAGAGGAAGAGGAAGAGGAAGAGGAGGAAACTAAGATGGGAAATGCGATGCATGTGGTTAACTTGACACTTGCTTTGGAACTCACTGTAGAAAGAAATGAATCCAAAGCATATAGCCTCTCTGGATTCAACCTATCCAAAGATAAACAAGCAGACACTTCTTTAGACCATCCATTAGGTAATATAAACCCTAATTCCAATCCTACAATAGTGAAGAATCTATTGGAAACATCATTGCCCAGGACTGTCAAGTATTCATCTAAAATGACAAATGAGGAATGGAATTTGGTCTCTGCAAAGGAGAGTCTGGGATTAGAGGCAGATATAGATAAATCTGTTAGTAGTAAATTAAATCGTGCTAGCAGAAATGGTACAGTGTTCCTAAATGAAAAGCATATGAAGAAGTACTCACATCTAGTGGAAGGAAAACAGGAAGGGATCCATGTGCACCCAACTCTGAAAGTAGAGGCGAAGAACAAGAATGATACTTTGAGTGCGTCTGGAACCTTCATCAAGACCCGACGGAAAAAAAAAGAATATCCAAAGAATACTCACTTGCTGAACCCAAGGAGTAAAAAGACACCCAAACTCACCAAGCCTACTGTGACGTTCAACTGCACGTTGCTCCCAAGTGAGGCCAACCACACAACACCACCTTGTTCCGTTAACACAACAGGGAGGCCCAGCAATGCCAGCCGCACGGTGCATCTGAGCAGAGCCAACCCTAAGGGGCTGACGCCGCGACAGTTCAAACCATCGATCGTGATCGGGCTTCCCCATGAAAATGGGAACTATGAATATGTTACAGGAGACTATTACAATGAGGAAACCTCAGGTGCTGAATACGAGTACCACTATGTGAGCTTTGAAGACCCATATGTGACAGACCCAAAAGTGAATATCAAAGAACAACGTAATCCAGATACCATTGCTGGGCATTACCTACGTAGCAAAGGGAACGAGAGGAAATACTATATTGCAGCTGAAGAGGTTTTCTGGGACTATGCAGGATTTAAAAAAAGGTTTGGTTAAATCCTTTGCTCTCATTTGACATGCCATCCTAATGCCTACTGGGAGAATGTTGATTCTTATGATGATAAAATTAAGAGCATATATTACGTGCAATGTGATTAACAACATTTCAGTTATAGAACTCCGTGGATTTTCCATGGGAGGTAGGGGCCCATTTAGAAATGTTGTATAAAGAAATTACTGTAAGAACAGCAAAAGAACTCTTTTTTTTTTTTTCTTAGCCTCCTTTCATAGATTCACTAGAAACTGTCTTTAAAACAGAAGTTAAAAAAATCCGCCATAAGAGGTAGCGAGGAGAATTTCCAGTTAGTTTTGTTGTACTTAAATGACCTGTTTTACTTCCACTTTGAGTTCTTCAATGCTAAAGAAAAGACAGGAGAGACCCATTTGTACAAAGCCTTTCCCGAAATTAGATGGAGTGACTGACCTAATACAGAAAGGACATAGAGGGGCAGCTGCTCCCGAGAGGGAAATACTTTCCTTACAGAAAATTCAACTTCAGGAATGTTTTATTTTTAAATGGGCATTTTCAATCTAGTTAATTGATTTTTTTTTTCCTGCTTTTCCAGTGTTTTCCAGGTATATTCCCCTACCTCATCTTGGTCAATATAAGTGAAAACTGCAGAAATGGCCGAAACTTCAGTCAGTTTCTCTATGTGCTTAGAAATAAATCTTGATGCTGGGTGTTTTATTTAGACTTCCCCAGTGAGGTCCAGGTCTATCCTCAGCTGCTGTGAAGGTGCATAGTTCCACTAACATGAAGAGCCCATGGTACTCACAATCTCAATGTGCAGAAGAGCTGAAAACAACCCTTTCTAGTATGAGATGGCTAAGAAGGGTTAAGTTTTTAATTGATAATAAGGGAGGATTTAGATGGAACAATGATATAGAGTAATGATTACAATAATGGAGTTTTGGTCCTTCTGTTTCAGATCTGAGGAATGATTTTGAGTACCTAAAAGCTTATCTGTTCTTGCTTTTCTTACCAGCTCTATTTTGCCAAATGAGGATAGAATCTGATATAAAATGTGTTTCTGCTAGCTCTCCAGAGAAGGTACATCTAGGAGAGACCTGGGTGGAGATGGTAGGCCTGAAACATGCTGAGCTAAGCTCTGATTTAGTTTATTAAGGCTAACATTATAAAAGGAAAATGGAGTTGAGATGAGTTTTCAGAGACTAGTTGGAGTCTTCTTTAATGACAGCTCACCTTGCAAGGGTCTTTTATATAACTGTAGCACTAGAATTGCTTAAACAATGTTGATTAAGCATGTGTGCCTATCTAAAATGTTCCTGCTGTATGAGTATTCAGATTTCATCATCAGAGCTGGTATTTCTACTTCCACTGTGGTTTAATTTGATTTGGTTTTATAATCGAGGATTTTCTTTCAGCACAAAAGTGAATGATAAAACCCGTCAAGATTGCAGCAACATGAAATACAAGAAAGTGATTTTTCGAAGCTATACAGATAGTACCTTTACAGTTCCTCAGGAAGAAAATGAGTATGAAGAACATCTTGGCATCCTGGGGCCAGTTATCCGGGCTGAAGTGGATGATGTCATCCTGGTAGGTCACTGTTTGGATATGTGTGCAGTACGCTCGGATTCCTCTGCAGATCTACCCGGGGCCATGCGACTGGCTTGAATATGCCAAAATAATTAAAAGAAGGCTATAGAGGGGACACATTTTCAAGGCCAGAAATTGCAACGAGGACTAGTGACATGTTTCACTGAAGGGGTGTAAGAAGCCCCTTTTCTGTCCTCTTCACAGTAAATTCCCTTCTGTTTTTCTTCCTTACGTTTCCTACTGTTACGTACTGCTTTATCAAGTAACTCAAGTTTATCAAAATTTTATCAAATCCTGGTTTATTAAATACTAGTTTAACATAAAAGCAGACTTAACGTTATTTTTATTTAGTTTTTAAACCCAGACATCATTGAAAATACTACTTTTTAGATGAAAAGGGGATTTCTTTTTTTAAGAGATATGAGAAAATTCCCAAATATATCTTTGTCCAAAGAGTATACTTTCATCTGAAGACATCTGCTGTAAACGTGTTGGTTAGTTTCAACAGAAAACAAAAATGGTGGTTGGGAGCTGTATCTCTAGTGATACAGCAATACATTTGCTTTAGAAAGCAACTTAATTAGACTTTTCACTTCTGTCTTTATCATTCCCCATACAGTCTTCCATAACACAGGAATGTACTAGATGGGGCAGAGTTTACATCAATATGAGTAGCTGAGTTACTCAGCTGAGCTGAGTAACACTCAGCTGTGTTGAAAACATGAGCAAGAAAAGAGGCTATCTGAATTTGGGAATGTCATTCTTTAAGGGGAGGTAAATATATAATGGCCCTGTCCTCATGCTTCTTCTCTAGGCTAAGGGAGATGCATTGACTTCAGTGAGAGTGATACGTGCAGGGGTCTGATGTTACAACATGGTTACCTCTCGCCCTTCTCTAGTGCAGCCTCCCAGAAGGGGTAGATGCTCCCCAGCTCACTGTTTGCTTTAAAGAAGCATATGCAGGAGTGAGGAGCTGCAACAAAGTCCTCACACCCTAGGCTTGGTAGAAGATGGGGCTTTGGACTCATGTTTCCTGCTTTTTAATTAACTGACCCATCAAAAAGTGTTGCACTTTGAGATCTCAAAGGCAAATCCCTGGCAGATTTGCTTTGTACAACTTGGCCTGTAATCATTATGCAAACTGTGACTCTGTTGTGAGGTCATTGGAATGTATTATCCGGGGACTCTGTGTTTGCCCAGATTTGCTGATCAGCATCTACTGCTTGTTTTTCTAGGTTCATTTTAAGAATCTGGCATCCAGACCATATTCCCTCCATGCTCATGGACTCTACTACGAAAAGTCCTCTGAGGGAAGCGTTTACAATGATGAGTCTAGTGCTTGGTTTAAGGCAGACGATGCTGTTCAGCCAAATAACAGCTACATATACGTATGGTTTGCAAACAGGCGATCTGGACCTGTGAAGTCAGGAGCAGCTTGCCGGTCCTGGGTCTACTACTCTGATTTAAATATGGTAAGGAAGTCAAAGTAGAGGTGGAAGTTGCTGCAACTGCTGTGAATCTGCAGCTGTGAAGATGTAAGGTGAAAACACTTTTTAGATAGCTGTCCTTTCTTTGGGGCCCAGCGTTCCCCTGTATGATACCTAATCTTTTACATTGAGTTAAAAAAAGGGAGTAAGCTGCTGCTTGCAGAACTCACAGTCCTTCTAATACGAAGAATTCAAACTGGGGACATCTTTGATACATAGGTCAGGGAAGAGTAAAGATACAAAGCAATGGGAAATCAGGCCTTTTCTCTTAATTTTTCAATTAAATGTTCTGCATTTCTTCAGAACAATATGGATTTTAGATCAGCCCTCCGTTAGCAGTAGAGCACAGCTGACAAATCCTCCTGGCAGCCTAGAATCGGAAGTTTGATGTAAAGGCACAGCTTGGACATGCACTGCTCTTCCTCAAAAGATAGGAGCAATAAGCTGCCTTTCTGGGAGGGTGATAATTAATAAATGAATATTGTTTTGCATCTTTCTCTGGTTAATTTGAACTAAAAGTTAAAAATGGAAAAATAAAAGGGTAAAAACCAAAGTATTCTGAAGTTTCTGAAACACAAAATCACAGGTCAGTAATCAAAAGTTACAATTTTTGAAGGCAACTTTAAAAAAGCAGATAAAGAAGACCTTTGTGTTTGAATTTGGAGCTTTCAAAGCAAGGCCTCATGTAGGAGATTTCTAAAGTAAATGAAAGTAGAAAGAGAGAGGCAGGACTCACGGATGATATCTAGGGAGAACTTGGAAGAGATTAGAACACTGTTAATGCAGATCCTCCACAAAAGTCTGCATTAAGGCAGGGTCTGCAATAGTGTGATTAATGAGAGGTGATTGGAATTGCAAACAACAAAGCTAAGCAAAACCTGCCTACGACAAAAGCATTTAGGTTACTCAAGTGGAGGGATAACTGTAAGAACATCAGAGAGAGAGTTAACCAAAGTAAGCAGATGAGCCACATTTTAATGAATAAATGTTGTGTTTGTGGAAATCTAGATAATTCCATTCTGTATTAATACTGTTAGTTTAGGAGAGGAATTTGTCCGTCAAAGGCTCAGTGAAGGTTTTTACTCAACATGTAGCTTTGTCAAAAAGAGAAGATTGGGGTCTTTAGGAAATAGATTACTGAATAAAACAGAATGCTGTGAGGCTGCAGTATGGATTAGTTGTGTAGCCTCACCTGGAATGCCAGATGTTCTATTTCAAAGTGATTGTTGCAGAAATTTGAGGAATTCACAAAAGGGCAAATAAAAGTGAATTCCAGATGAGGAAAAATGAGTGAAAGAATAAGGAAAAAGGACTGAGGAGAAAGGTAGTGTTGGTTAAAATCGGAGACTACGTCCTTTCTCATCTTCAACTTGCAGGTCATCCAATCTTAGCAGTTCCTCGAGTTTGAAAAGCTAAAGAAAAGCTCAAAGAAGGTGTTTTATAAAAATGCAAAATCTTGGGTTTTGGCATCTTTTGGAACATCCATTCTCACTTATAATATGGGTTTACTATTTTCTAGGAGAAAGATATTAACTCTGGTTTGATTGGTCCAATCCTGATATGTCAGAAAGGAACTTTCAATACGTCAAACAACAGCAATACACAGACCCGAGAATTTTTCCTACTTTTTATGGTCTTTGATGAAGAGAAAAGCTGGTATTTTGACAAATCGTCTAGAAGGACTCATATTGAGAAGACCCAAGAAACACAAAACTGCCACAAATTCTATGGTACTTCTGCCAACTGTTCAGTTTATTGGGAGGTAGAGGGAAAAGTGTTGGGGGAATTGGAGGAATCTCAGCTCCCTGTGTCTTTGAACATACCTGCACATGAATAAGTTAGGAAAATTATTAAAAAATATTATTTGGAGTTATGCGTTGTGGCAGTAATCATTGCCTTCTATGTGCAAAGACTAACACTGACTGGAAAATTTTCAACAGAATATTTTTCTCTCACACTCACGTACATCTACACCTCTGTATTAAAATAAATAAATAAATAAAAATAAAATAACAAAACCCACTTTTCCTTAAGAAGCTAATTCCCCGGAAATTTGGGGGGCAGGGGGGATTGGATGTGCTTTTTGGTTTGTTTGTTTTCATGAATTTTTAAAATACAGTAATAATCTGACCAAACAACTAGTTCTACTGAGAGACTTTGACAGGCCTTAATGTACCTCTCTGTGGTGAGAACAGAGATTTTACTCATGTTCAAATCATTTGGTGAAGTTCCTGGATATTCCCTGATAATTTTTTTTTTTCCAGCCATTAATGGGATAACCCACAATTTGCAAGGCTTGAAGATGTATGAAGGTGAACTAGTCCGATGGCATTTGTTGAATATGGGAGGGCCAAAGGACATTCATGTTGTTCATTTTCATGGGCAGACTTTCATAGAACATGGAGAGCCAAAGCATCAGCTTGGTACATACACACTCCTTCCAGGTAAGTACTAGATTGGAATAAATATTACTGTGTGGCCATTATAATCTGCCATTATTATGTCAGTGTAAGTGTGAACAGAAATTGCTTTTGGGCACAGTGGGAAAGTGTGAGCATTAATAATTAATTTTGTGAAGGATGATCAGAGGGAAACAGAGGTCTTTGCGCCTTACTTAATACTGTGGGAGGGGGGAAATGAAGAGGAATTATTGTCCTCTAAAACACGAGATACTGGCTAAAGTTAGGGACAAAACCCAAGTACTTGGACAGATGTTCTCCTCTCACATGGCAAGAGACAGCAGTGTAGTCTATCTCGCTACCTTCTGTGTTGCACTTTCCTCACTGCTCACTAAATACTTGAACATGGGCAGGTTTCTGTCCTTTATTGCATCTTTGTTTTCCTATCCGAAAGGCAAGGTTGGTTTTTGCTTTGTAAAGTGCTCAGCGTTGAAGATCAGTATTAGAAAAAAGAATGAGCCGGATGTTGTCTGCCACCAGTTCCTCAGGAACTGATGGAAGTGCAGTAGTGCAGCCATCATTTCCATGCCTCCCCAGGCATGAGTACCACTGGAGTCTCACCAACGTTTGCTGGAAACAACTATTGATACCTGACTTAGTATGGGGTGGACTTATTTTTACAATCACCATATCAGTGTGACACAGAACAGAAAGAACTAATGCCAAACCTATGAGAATTTTATTGTCCGTGGAGAAACAAAGCAGGCTAAAATCATTCAGTAGGCCACAAGGTTTGATTCTTTGCCCGTTGCTGTCAGCAGGGCGAGTTTGCAATAACAGTACTTAGGAAGTCTGTATTGTTGGCTACAACTTAAAAAAAAAAAAAAAAAAAAAAAAAAGAAGGAAAATAGCACCTGAGCAGCACCTGGTATTGGCTTAGAATAATATGATTTGACTTTAGTCAATGTTAGGCTGGTGTATTTTCTATTTAAGCCTTTTAGAGTCATATTTTTTCACTATAGCATCCCTATGTGTTTGGCTTAAAGGAGAGTCATAATGAGCATGTCTGCAGTAACTGGGAATATAAGAGAAGCAGCAAACCATATGTTGTGCTTGCTAAAAAGTGCAGCAAAGACAACCTAAACCATATCTGCTTCCCGTTCAATCCTTGGCAATCTGGCAACATGCAGGCCATGAGGGGAGGGCCCACACATCTGATTGCATCAGTAGAGCTAACTCTCCTTCATCTACTTTTGGCTCCTTTACATAAACCATCCCTTAGGGAACTTGAGCAACACACTGGAGCACCAGGAGCAACAGGTTGTTTCATTATCACCAAAATATCTTACTATCAGAATTAATATCAGCACTGTGTGCAAGAAACTTAATAGTAAATGTTCCTTACACGGCTACTCAGCACCATGCTCAATGTGAGGGCATCTGCTGTTGCATATAACCAAGGCTGTACAGCAGCAGCAAAGGTCAAATTTTCATCTGGTGAGGTTTTGATTGCACTCTCTGCCTCCAGCTAGATTTTCCGTGTTAAGAAAAGAATGGCAGTGACTGTTGCTTTCTCTGAAATGTGTTGCTGGTTATTTATTTTTTTGTGGTCATGCCATAGGATGATCTTTGGTTTAACATCTAGTCCTACTATCATATACCTTATGATAACACTAAAACTTCTGATTCATTTCTTTCTTCTGTTTTTTTAAGGCTCATTTCGAACAATTGAAATGAAGCCACAGAAACCTGGCTGGTGGCTGTTAGACACTGAAGTGGGGGAATATCAGCAAGCAGGAATGCAAGCATCCTATATGGTTATAGAAAAAGGTACAGAACTATGGTATTTGTGCCTGGGGGACTCTAGCTCTAAAGTAATCTCTATTCTTTCAGGAACATTAAAAATAAATTTGGGAGATTGCTCAACAAAAAACTTTAAAAAGATTAAAGTCAAGAAACTTCTATGTGTTTCCAAAGAGTAAGTGGAGTGATTATGAGAAGAGAAGCATTCAGTCTTTAGCACACTACCTTTAAACTAGTAATTTTTCTTAGGCAGACTGGTGAATTGAGTTGTTGAGAGGAATTTCAGAGATTAATTTGGCCTTCTCTGGAAGGAAGAAAAAAAAAAAAAAAAAGAGGTTACGTTACAGTACAAAGAGGTGTTCTGAGTGGTGTTGCCTTAGAGCTTTCTACCAGAATAGCAGAATACATGTTTGGGTACAGGATTATTTCATAACAAAATCACCGTGCTGTCTCTAGCATGCAGGATTCCAATGGGGCTCACAAGTGGAGTTGTCCTTGATTCGCAAATCAGCGCTTCACATCATGTCGGTGAGTTAACACTCATGAAGGTCCAGACATGCTCCTGAGCATAATCCGCAAAGAACTGCAATTCCAGAGTCTTGAGGCATCTCATGATACGTGTTGCTAAATCAGTTCAGCAGTGAATCAGCGGATTTAAAGCTCTCCAGTTCTGCAGGCTCAGAATCTGAGCTGTCCTAGGAAGCCCTCATGATTGTGTTCCAACAGTGTCCCAGGGCATGTGGCAGGAGCATGAGCACGAGTGTCAGAAAGTCCTCTGCTCATGTTTACTGGATGACCTGGAACAAATCTAGCTCTATCATTTTGTCCTTCGGGCTCCCTCCTGCAAAATCAACACAGTGTTGAAAAGGCTTCTGAGATCTGACATGCCTGAGCATGTGGTATGCAAAATATATCCTTTGTGAGAGGTTTGTGGAATCGGCTTCTATAGCAAGGTCAGAATCTTTGATTTACAGAGTCCTAGTATAAAAGTGGGATCGTTTGATAGAGAAAATGATAGAATTCTACATGGGCAAAAACAAATAAAGCTGTAAGGATTGTATACACATACTGAAATACCCATCCTTTCCCTTGAAATTACAAACAAGTGACTTATTTTAGAAACTTTCTTTTTTTCATGTCCTCCCAAAGTGCTACGAAGGCTTGAAAGCTGTGTTGCAAAATTTTTTGGCATCAGAAAATGTTAACCTTACACAGATGGGTGAACTCTGCTATCAGTGCAGGCTACGTATTGTGTCTGATCTTGCTTGCACTAGAACTTGTTTAGAAAACTTGAAAGCCTGGTTGTACTGTAGGCAGTACATTGCATAAAAGGCTGCAATTTTTAAAGCCATTCTTCTGATTATAAAATTTTATAAGGTAGCAGTTGACTTTCAGTTGTTGACTGTGTCCAAATTAGCTCATGTGATAGGTTGGACTCTCCTGAATTTCTTTTTTTCAAGCCAGATCTGAGAAGAATTGAAGTATTTACTTCAGCAGCTAGTTACAGCATCCATTTTTTTTTTTTTTTTCAAGCACTTCCATTTACAACCTTATTCATATTTTCTGCTTAGACTACTGGGAACCCAAGTTAGCCAGATTAAACAATTCTGGAACCTATAACGCTTGGAGCACTGAAATGAAAGAGGATGAACTTCCTTGGATTCAGGTATGGTTGGTGCAGCGTGTGGTTGACTCTGGGCAATGGCTCTACAATCCTATCTTGTGATTTTCTGGCACCTCACGTGAGAACGTCAGGTCTTTCTTGCTCTTGCCAGGAGGACTGCTGCAGAAAACCAGAGATGCGGCATGTTTGATTTGTGATACCATAAACTGTCCACTCCCTTGGAGTAACCCAGGCTCTATCCATACTGAAGCCCAGTGGCTTCAGTGGTTTCCCTCACAGCCTAAGCTGTAACCAATTTGTAGGCAACTGGAATCATTCTTTCTGCTATTACTTTTCTCTCTACCAGTGCGTGTTTATGCAAGTTTGCTATGTGATCATCTGAAGCAGGGTAATACTCCCAAGCATTGCTTCAGGCTGAGTTAGGGGAGGTGCTTCTGTGTCCAGCTTGGCACAGCATAACCTGCCTTCACGGGGAAATGATGCTCATGCGATTATGGTGTCAAGCAGTTACCTCACTTTCTCCATCTTTTTCTTCCATTGCAATCAGCTTTGCAGCAGATAACTGATGGCAACTAAATTTAAGGACGATGTTTCAAAGACAGTTAATTTCCTACAAGTCTCCTGAACACTGGCAGGCGGGAGAGAAGAAAGAGTCCAAGTAGTGCACACCTTAAGTTCCACGGGTAACCGCTATGTCTGGTTGATTTACTAACCAGGCAGTTGGCGTGTCATGGTTGGCCTGATGGGGCTTGGAATTGGTCACCGTATTGGGCCTCCTCTCACCTGAGGATGGTTGGTGGACACTGGGAGGAAGGGGAGATGGTTGAGGGAATCTGGTGTGGAATGGGAAAGGATGCCAGGAGGAGAGAGGATTTCCTATGGGACGCGGTAGTGAGCTGAGGTGCTGCATGAAGGCGTGCAGAGACGTACAGGCCATGCACCTAAGAATGATTTCTGCTGCTGATGGGAGTATCTTGCTGTTTTGTTTTTAAGCGCTAAGTGCTTTAATCTGATTCAGCAGAAATTGTGACTTCTCAGCGCCTCAGAATACCCTTTCCTGTTTCTCAGGGTAGATAGCCAACAGTAGAGGCAGCTGATGAAAATGTGAACCTTGAATTTCCTTATACTCTTTCCTCCTCCCTCTGTAATATGGAAATAACAGTTCTGCCTAGTGCAGGGGCACAGATGTTTTTGAGGTATCTTTGTAGTGCCGTGATGAACACTGTAAAATGGCTTCTGGCAGTAAATCCACACACCAATTAATGCACAAATGAAGCAAGAGAGATGGGGAGAGCATTCTTTTGGACTCTGGCGTCTGCCTCTATTCCTTCTGAGAGCATTACTGTTGTGGCTGCCAAAATGAAGAGCTCAAAGCTATTGTGTAAATGCCAAAAATGAAACCGGTTTCTCTGTATGATTTTGGATTTATAATCACTCTGCTGTTTCTAGGTGGACTTTCAAAGAGAAGTTCTAATAACTGGGATACAGACACAAGGAGCCAAGCAGTTTTTAAGGTCCTTGTACGTCCAGAAGTTCTTCGTTGCTTACGCCAAAGACAGGCGGAAGTGGTTCACCTTCAGAGGAGAGAGCTCTGCCCTACAAAAGGTCTGTGCGTGCCACGGGGACGGCAGCAGCCCTGGTAGCCTCGTGGGATGACGCAGCGATGTGACCGTTTTATTTTACCTTAAGAAATAATGGACAAATTAAGGCCTTTAGAGACTTCATAATGCAGCTCGAGTCTCCAAAGGACATTTAACAGTCTAATCGGATGCTGATCAGAAGACAAATTGTAAGGGCAGGAACTTCCTCGGCTGGGGGCTATACTGGCCCTGCGACCTTGACCGTAGTCTGAATTTCTAGCAAGCATCTCCCCCCACTTTTATTTCCTAAGCCCATTTCAGTTTTTTGAAGCAAACGAGAAGCTGAACTAAAAATTAGCTCTGCCTCGTTTGGAAACAGATCCTTCCTCCCTTCCCTCCCTTCGTCCTGTTAACAATAGTTGAATTTTAAACTGTCCGAATTGCCTTTTGAAGAGTTGTGTAGTAAGTATAGGCTCACTTTACAGCCCAGCCTCTACTAGTGCCACCTCTACTAATTATAGCTCAGTTCCATTTACCCTGAGGTTTCTGTGGTAGGTAAATCTTTCTACAGATTTATATAGCGCATAGCAATGGATCATTTATTTGAACTAAGGCCTTCAGGTGATTCTAGATATGCTGAGATATAACCATAAGTTGTAACCAAAGCTGCTGTGCAGCATGGGCTGCTCCATCACAGTCCATGGGGTTAATGGCATAAACAAATTTATGCTATTATATATGCTTTAAATTAACTCTATGTGGATTTTTTTTAATAGGTTTTTGAAGGTAATTCCAATGCCTATGGGATAAAAGAGAACATCATTGATCCACCTATCCTTGCTAGGTATATCAGAGTGTACCCAGCAGAGGCATACAACAGGCCTACTCTGCGCATGGAGCTCCTGGGCTGTGAAGTGGATGGTAAGAATGGATTGAGGGCTGGGGCTTCCTTCCTGGCTCCCTTTTAAACTAATACTTTCTCTGGATGCTCTTGGGCTATGAAAAAAAAAAGAAAAAATTGCTGATTTGGGAGAATGTGATGGGAAATCCTTCCTGCTGCTACTCCCAAAACACAGATGGCAAGGGAGATTTGTCATCTTCAAAGGAGCAGGGTTGGAAACTGCCCAGGTACTTTGGAGAGCCTTCCCTGAACAATTGCATGCCTAAGCATTTAATTTGACTGCGTTGCTGAATTTTTAGTACTATCTGGGAAGAGAAAATTCCACTTCTGGAAGCATATTTATTGCTTTCCCTCTTAGATTTAGCTGTCATGGCTTTACTAAACTAAGCTACTCTCATTACATCTCACTGAACGAAGACCTGATTTCGATATAAAGCTTCGGGAATGAAGACGCCGAGGGGGATGGCTTGAGTTTGATTGCTGAGCACACCAGCCATTAATGAGGCTAAAATTGTGGGTGTTCTCAATTCCAGGGCCGTTGCTTAGGCTATGGCCAGTCAGATGAACTGGAGGTACATGATGTTTCTCTTAACAGGCTGCTCTGTGCCGCTTGGAATGGAAAGCGGAGAGATCAGGAACAGCCAGATTACAGCCTCTTCCGCTAAGACAACCTGGTTTAAAGTGTGGGAGCCCTTCCTTGCTCGCCTCAATCAGAAAGGAAAGATGAATGCCTGGCGTGCCAAGGTAACGACTAAGAAATAAAGAGGGTTAAGGGCAAGGCAACTGTTAGTAAATTTGTGCTGTCTGTGTGTTCATGTGCTTCCTGCATGCTGCGTCCTGTCCTGAGCATGGTGGGGTTGCTTTACCATTCTGTAGCAATCATTTGCAGAGAAATCTTTGCAGAGAAGCCTGTTCAACCCCTTGCCACTAGAAGCCTTGCTGGACTTTGGACAGCTGCAATGAAATCACATTTGGAGAGCTGGATGGTATCCTGTGAGCCAGATGCTGCAGTACTTCCCTGCAAGAACAGCCCTTTTAATTCCAGGAGATTAATACAAGTTGAATATTTGGCTCCAAGGGATCAGAAAAACCCTTGCTGGCTTGATTTGTAAGCAGTGCAACTTAATGGATAGTATCTGAAGCTGCAGATTGTGTTGCTGCTGCACTGGGTGACCTTCAGCAAGGCATAAGAGCTCCTGTGCCTGCCAAGTGCAGCTGCATTTCTGTACAATGTGCTTTGAGTCTTCCTAGAAGCTACTGTTTTCTATAAGCTTTCAGTATTATATATTGCATTATGTATGTGACTTTGTTTTGATGCAGTTTTGACAATCTTTCAATGGAAATGTTCACTTGTGCAAATAACAACACAGACTCGTTTGCTAATATCCTCCCCTTTATCAATTGTAGTCAAACAACAACCAGCAGTGGCTGCAGATCGATCTCCTCACAGTTAAGAAGATAACTGCGATTGCCACCCAGGGGGCCAACTCCATGTCTTATGAAAACTTTGTGAAATCCTACGTTATCCTGTACAGCAGCCAAGGCTCTGAGTGGAAATCATACACAGACGGTTCAAGCTCAGTGGCAAAGGTGCTGGCCTCCACTCACACTGTTCACTCATGCTTGGTTTTAGATTCTGAGCGCACTCAAGGCCACAAAGCAGAGCCCAGCCAAAAAAAAAGAGTCATTCTCTCAGGACTTTAAAATGCTAGGGAGCTGAGGGTTTTACTACAGATAATCCCAAGATATCCATCTGATTTTGAATATAGTAATTTGCAGCAACAAAAGTGCTCCAACTTTGTAGAGAATGCAGTCAACTTTGTCCTACGAGGAAATGACACTGTTTGTGGCATGAGGACATTAACCAGGACATTTAAATTGGGTGCCGAAAGGATTTCTCAGGGCCTCCTCTCAGCTTTTATAGCATATACATTTAAATAGGTATGTGTGTGTGCATATACATGTGTAAATGCAATTCATGTTAGTAGACAGTTTTGTTGGAACAGAGCTGGAGAGTTCCAGAAACCCACAGAGCAGATATGGTACTTTGTACCAGCCACAAGGGCTGTCAGCAGAGGTAAGATAACGGAGGGTTGTTTTTTGTCTTCTATCCAAATTACAGTGACAGGGTTTTGATGGGGGTAGAAGCAGAGGCTGTTTAACTCCTCCAGATTCTGATATTGATGGTGTGAATTTGCTTTGAATCTGGAATTTCAGAGACTAGATTTTATTTAAAATCCAAATAAGCCAGTCTATCTATCCAGCATGGCTAATACCACAGTTTTGAACCACTTTTAAAAGAAAAAGCCACCATTTTAACATGCTGCCTTTTAACTAATGGTGTGTTTGTGTTTTTGCAGGTTTTCACAGGCAATGAAGACAGCAGTGGGCATGTGAAGCATTTCTTTAACCCACCTATCATGTCCCGGTTTATCCGCATTGTTCCGAGGACGTGGTATAACGGTATTGCCCTTCGGATAGAACTCTTTGGCTGTGATTTTCCTGGGGGTCTGGATATTTAAAGGATTCATGAGTTTGGGGGCAATTAACCTTTCTGCAGTGATCATGAAGAGCAATTTTTTTTTTAACCCTTAAAAAGATCACTCTTAGTAGTTCGGATGTATGCTTCATCAAAGGACCTAAGTATTTTGCAAGCAAGAATTGGGAGAGATTTCTTTGTCAGTTTTTTCATTTCTATAAATATGCACTTTTCTATGGAAAAAAGTAGCAGCAGTCTGTTCTGGTTTGAATATCACTTCTTCATCCAAGCTGTATGCAATAGCCTGTCTTGTTTTTAACTCTGTTCTAAATTCTGAATCCCTGGGGAGACAGCTCTGGCCTGAATCCTGAGCCCTCCGTACCCTTGTTGTGTAAAGCTTCGCAGCACAGGTGAGTGCGCCCCATACACAGCGTTGAGAATTAAAAGCAGTGCGGATAGGGAGCTGAGCAACAAAAGCATGGTGAGGTGGCCTTGTGCCTATGCATCCGGCATCTGCACTGGGATGGAGGAAGAATGCGTCCCAGGATCAAGGTGTATGCAACCCTGGCTCGCATTGTTGATTTGATTCTTACCTACCAAGTACACCCGAAATGCTGTGGATTTCCTAACAGCAGATGTTCAGTGCCCTGGCAAGAGGAGGGGATGTCACCTATGTCTGTCTTCTGCTGAAATGAGAAGTGAAGTAACATAGCCCTGATGATGTTGTGAAATGGCAAAGATAGAAGCAAAATAAGAATCCAGATCCCACACAAATTTCTAGACTAGAAAGAGCTGCCTTGAAAAGGAAGAAATTGAGAACCAGAGAAGTTTGGTGAGAATACGTTCTAGCCATGGCAGAGGAGGATTAGATGAAACTGGGTAATAAAACCACCTGCATCCTTCTTACTATTTAGCCCTGACAGTGTTTTCACTAATGGCTACTACAGTGCAGAAAATGTAAATGGATTTTTCTCAGAATGACTACATCTAGTGGAGATGTGTCCAGTCCCTGAACTCATTGTTCCAGCAGACTCCCAGCTGAGCATTCAGCAGTGCCCTGGGCTTCTGTCCTGTAAACTGTTTAGTTGCAGTACTTCCATTTATCACGCTAGGCACCCTTCAGCAGCATGGAAGATCTCATTGAATAGTTTGCCTTTGTACCTTACAAAGTGTTATTTTCAGTAGTTTCAAGTTCTGTGTCTAATAAACTGTGTTATTACAATGAAAGTAAAGAACGGGAATGAAAAAATACAAAAACGAAATGAATGCATTTCTTTTTCTACTGTGTCACAAACTGCTTTCATTTTTCACTGGAAAATAAAGATAACATTCAGCATGAAAAAAAATGGCATTTTAATCTGTATAATTGCATTTACAGTGGTACCTCTGTGGCAAAAAAAGGTGAGTTTCGCATCACAGTGTAACAGTTTCTTCTAGTAAATTTTAGTGCTAATTAGAATTTCTTATTATGAAACTGTATGTATAAGTGCTTAATTTTAAAAGATCAGTTGCTTAATATTTTTTAATGGTGCTTAATTTATTTTTATGTTTGATACAGCCATAAAATTGCAAGATATGCCATATTCACTGAAAGAAGACTCCAAAGCCAGGTTTTAACCTAGAAAACAAGTAGTGAATATTTGTTAGCTTCAGCAGAACCAGGATTTTGCGAGACCAGTGCTAACATGTTTGTGTCTAATAAGATCATGATCTTCACCTTTAAATAATTACTTCATTATATATATGTAAAGATAGACAAGTGCTTAGCTGATTGCAGAAGCAGGTCCCAATTCATCTGCCTAAGTTTTACAAGTTGGAGTCTGCTGCTACTTTCCAAAGGATAGGACTTAATTTTTTTGTTTGCTTGTTTATTGGATGTATTTTATTAAAAACAACTGATAAAATTCTATATACAGTTTTATCTCTTAAAGGATAGTAAAAAATGAGATTTGTTCATAATTTTCCATAACTAATACTATCATAAAAATGACATTTGTCTGACATACTGTGTGTTTTTAATATATTGCTTTTCCTTTTTTATTTCTCTGGCCATGACAAACAGCAAGCCAGAATTGTGACAGATTTACATTTGCCCTTGTGGATAGGTAGAGTTGTGATAGCTGGCATGCATGTGAAAATGTGTTTTTTTTTAAGTAAGGAAATGAAATTTTCTATTTAGGGTATAAGAACCTATAGTTGATATGAGTGGCATTCGCTCAAATTACTCATTTCTAAAAGGCATCTAATATTAGTTGAAGGATTTATAGGTTAAAATTGAAAGGACTTGCGGAAAGTTGAGATACACTTGTGGCAAAGAACATAAGGCCATATTTTAGATAAAAAGAAATTGAAATATTTTTCTATGGGAAAACGTGAGGAGTTGTATTACTTATGCTTTTAATTTTTTTGCCTAAGTAGTATAATGTCTAGTGAAGATCAAAAAATATCAAAAACACCAAACTCGGCCATTTCGAATGAACATATATGCAAGTAAGTAAAAAACAAACTGTAGAAGTCATGGGTAACATGGACTGATTTGAGAGATGAACACAAGCTTTTTATGGAAAAAGAATTTGTAACAGTTACATTTTTTTCTTGGCTATGACAAACTTACTTATTTTATGCCTTTTATACCAAAGTATTTCCAAATGCATATGGTGCATGAAATTCATGGTGCGTGTTTACAGCAAGGAGGGCATGAAAACGGTGGGTGGTTCTCTTCACACCACTGACATAGCGAAGTGTGGTGGAGACGCAAAGCTGCACATCCTTTATGCATTAAAGTCAATGTTGGTCATGTCTCTGGATTCACTCTCCCAGAAACCTCCTCAGATGTGCATTAAAATGGAATCAAAGGTTAGCCCAAGCCCCAAGGCACTTCACGTGACAGACACATAAATAGGTGTGCATAGCAAAAATAAGGAATTGCCAACACAAAGTGGTAGGGGACCTCTGTGAAAAATCTTTGTTACACAGGTTAGAATCTGGTGGGGACTCCAGACAAATGTCTTGCCTGGTGAGATGCTCCCCCAGCTCCTGAAGCGCTCCCCACCTCCAGGCCACAGGCACAGGTGCTTCGGTCAGGATTTTAGGACTGTGCCAAAGTGCAGCCGAAGGGCTGCAATTCCATGAGCACTTTCATCAGGAGAAAGGCCTGTGGGAGACATGAGGGCGGGAGGGAGGTAAAAGCAGTACGGATGAGCACTCCACTGCTAGAGGGGACTGTGTAATTACTTGGCACCGGAGAAACGAGATGCAGCAGTGTCCTGGCATGACCAATTGCTGCTTTGAATTAGTGGGTCATTCACTGCACTTAATTGGTATTGAATATTCTCACTGCTCTCAATCCCATGTTTGTTTATTCATGCTAGCCATGCATCATAACTAGTTTATCCACCCACACTTTCCTACCATTGCTGTGCCCAGTTCTCCATTTATTTGTCACACCCAGTACTTGCCTCATGCTTTAATTACAATAATTTCCCCTGGAGAGGGCCTCTGTCTTTCTGGATGTTTATACAGCACTTTCCAAAGTGGGGCACGGAATCACTCACAGGATTCCCGGGAACATCCATAGCACCCTGAATGCTTCCACATGTATTAAAGGTACTGGGTAGGGTTTTCTCTAACTCCACCGCTTCCTTTTTCTTTGCAACACCCACTGTTGCATCCTGTTCTAGCACTTCCCGAGACAATTTGTACATCACTGTCCCCCCTGGAAGCAGACCTGCTTTGCTACATAATTTTGCAAGTCAGAATTGGTCAGTGGGAGCTGGAAGAAAAGGAGGCCCAAAGCTGCATCCGATCTTCTACTGTTAGTTATAAGGTATATTGTAAATATCCTTACTGTAAACTAATGGCATGCCATTTCAGAAATGATTTGCTTCATTATTCTCACTACTCCTGTTGGATCAACTCTGCACCCTAGTTATGAAGTCTATTTCCTCAAGTTAATTACAACATCCCAGATCAGAGGAACATAGAAATCCCTTGCTGCTTTCCTCATGTTTGTGTGCCTTTGTTCCATTTTCATTCAGCAAAGGGCAAATCTGTTTTACTGCCTGGCTTTGGCTGGTCTCTGAGTCAGTTGTACCACGCTCATGTTGTCAAATACTGGCTTCACTTTTAAGTTGGAGAAACTTTTCTTCAAACAATATAGAGTGACTTTAAGGGAACTTTTCTTGCACATGTGTCTTAACGGATTCCTCCACATAAGCTGAAGGCCAAAACTGCTTCACAGCTCTCCTCTCCATTGTGTTTTTATGTGACACCTGTCAGAGTTTGTGGTTCAGCTAAGACGTGGCTTTAAAATCTCACTGCCTCTGAGACTGACCTGTGCATTTAAGATGGCTTGCTTGGGTCTCACACTGAATCAGACACCGTCAGGATGATGCCACCCTACGTGCACACAAAAGGATGCTTAGTCACTGAGGAAAGGAGCAACTGTGTCCTGCTGAAGGACTTGGTATGATTTTTTTTTTTTGTTAGAACATACCAGCAGCAATTTCTGAGAAGGATTTGAACATGCGGAGAGTTCTGTGCAAATATAAATTGCAAACTTCCTACAGGAGGAGGTTCCTTCTAAAGCGGCTGCACGAGGAAACCCAAATACCCTGAAGGCAGCACTGAGTGACCAAGTAAGCCAGCACAGACATTATCAGCAGAGGGACCGTGGAGCTGCATCCATGGGAATTCAGTAGTAAAGGCCCCGAGGGGCAGCCGGCACTAGCCTGAAGGCCACAGCTTCTTTGTTAAGGTGAGGGTCTCAAAAATGCACATTTTCCCCCTTGCACTTGCTTGGGCTTTTCTGCAGCTAAGTCAAATATGCATCTTACGAGTCTGCTTACATCTACTAAATTAGGATGTATAAGCCAGAGTTGGATTTAAAGAGGGCAGCTATCGCTGAGCGTGTCAACACCCTAACTTTCGATCAGTAAGTCCAGGCCATACATGCCCAGGTGGTACTGCTCTTGACACACTTGCGCTGGCTGTTGTGATGCTGAAAGAATTTATATTATTTCTGTGTACCATTATGTAAATGGAAGCACCCTTAGAAAGACCCTTAATCATAGCAATGATTCAAACCATTTGCACCTCTCTGGCAAGAAAATTATTCTATCTGGAAAAGAGGTTTCATCCTGCACAGACAGTAGTCTCTGTTTGTAACACTCTTCATGTCTGACTGGCAAGCTAGAAAAAAGTTAACATATAACTTTGAAATGAAAGAAATCACTGCTGAGTGTGAACACAGATTATAAGGCTATTTTGGCTTGGTAGTTTTAAAAAAAAAAAAAAAAAAAAAAAAAAACAGGGAAAAAAAAAGTTTTGCAGTTGAAGGTTAGCAATTTACTCTTTATTCTTCCTTATTTTCCTATTCTTCCTATTCTTTTTCCACTTAAAAGGTGGTGTCCTCAGCAAGAGAGTAGGGCGCAGGCAAGATACCCATGTTTCACAGCTTATGTTTTCCATCTTGGAAAATAAAAGGGTAAAGTTGGGAAGTTTTGAGGTTCTTCCTTTAACTGCACTTTTTATCTTCCCTCATAGAGTGAAGGAAGCAGAATATGGGAAGGAAAACTGGGAAGGAAAGAAAGCAGTAAAAATGAAGCATTTCAAGGGGATGAGGGCCACGGGTGAGGCCAGAAGGTGAAGGCTCTCCTGAGGCTGCCCCTGAGGCGAGCCTCGTAGAAGGGGAGAAGGAGAGGCCATAGGGCGGCAGCAGGGGCAGCACTTTCCCCTGCGCTCGCCGCACGATGCGCCCGAACGACCGTTAAAGGTCCCAACGGCCGC
>VZSV01000025.1:2820175-2832707 GCA_013398735.1 Nothocercus julius
CGTCGCCCCGCCTAACGCCCACGTGCTGCCCCGCCCGCCACCCTCCCCGCTCCTCATTGGCCGTCCCGGGTAGAGGAGGCGGAGGAGACCAATCAGCGGGCAGCGTGCCGCCCCGCCCCCCGAGCAGCGCCGGCTGGAGGTGCCTTTGCGGGCGGCAGCGGTGGCGGCGGAGTCGCCTGGGACGGGGTGGTCTCCTCTCCATCCCCTTGCGGTCCCGTCCCGTTTGGTCCCGTCCGGTCCGTCCGGTTCGGTCATGGCGGGGGCGCGGGCGCGGGGAGCCCGGTCGGGGGGCGAGTGCTGCTGGGCGCTGCCCACGGCGCTGCTCTGCGCCTACGGCTTCTTCTGCAGTGTGCGGCCCTCCGAGCCCTTCCTCACGCGCTACCTGCTGGGGCCGCACAAGAATCTCACGCAGAGCCAGGTACTGGGCCCGTGCCCACATACACCCACTATATATATGTGTATATATATGCTTTAGTGTTTTTTCTTAAGTACCTTGCTGACAGAGGATTCGTGATGTCCCTTTCCCTCACAGGTGTTCAACGAGATCTACCCGGTGTGGACCTATTCCTACTTGGTGCTGCTCTTTCCGGTGTTCCTGGCCACCGACTACCTCCGGTACAAGCCCGTGGTGCTGCTCCAGGGCCTGAGCCTCATCGTGACGTGGTTCATGCTGCTCTATGCCCAGGGGCTGCTCGCCATCCAGTTCCTCGAGTTCTTCTATGGCGTGGGCACTGCCACGGACGTCGCCTACTACTCCTACATCTACAGTGTTGTCGACTTGAATTTGTATCAGAAGGTCACCAGTTACTGCCGGAGTGCCACGCTGGTGGGCTACACCGTGGGCTCGGTTTCTGGGCAGCTCCTGGTGTCAGTGGCAGGCTGGTCCCTCTTCAGTTTAAATGTTGTCTCCCTAACCTGTGTGTCCATCGCCTTTGGTATGGCCTGGTTTCTGCCAATGCCGCAGAAGAGCCTTTTCTTTCACCATGTCTCAAGTCAGCAGTTCGGCAGGGAAATGAAGGTCATAGACTGTAAAAACAGCTCTGCTGTCCAAGATCGTCCTGACATGCAGAGGACGCTGGGCTGGGAGGATGAGACAAAAATTCCCTTAAATGAGGACAGGCAGTCATCACAGAAGCAGGTAAGCTGTGTCCTGGGTTGAAATAAGCAGAAGATGCAACACTTATGTGGCTGTCATGTATGCATATACATATGTGTGTGTGCAAATACTCTCCCCATGCATATGAATATATATATATATATATATATATACACTTGTGCATATGTGCACACATGCAACTATTGTGTGTAGATATGTATGTTGCAACTGTTGTGTGAGTTGTTCTGCAGGGCATGGAGTGACTGGGTTTTCTGGTACAATCTTGGAAGGAAACTGCTCCTTGTAGTGCTCCCTGAGAGCTGACACTGGTATGCTACAGATGCACAGTGCTTGGATAAGTTGCAGGAAGCATCCTCGTGTAATTGGCATTTAATACAACCTACCAGAACACCCATAGTGCCCTGCTGTTGTGGGCTGTGTCTCTTGTGATTGAGTCACTGAGGGCACTTATGTGTCCCATTTGTTAGGGTTACCTGACTGCTCGCATGAAAACAAGCATAGAGAGGTCCCTGCACCTCTTTGGTCCAGAGGAGGTTGTGCTGGTGTTGAGATCAGGGCAGAAAGTAAGTGCTTCTGCAGGCTTAACAAACTATCAGGGAATTCACTTAAAAGTAAACCAGTCACTTGAATGAAAGAAATGAATTGGTATCTCTTTTTTAAGACAAAAGCAAAGAACTAGAGGCACGTAGGCTGTGCTGCCCCTGCGTGTGTCAGAGCTGTGATTTGAATATCCACGTGGGGAGGGCTGTGCCTCTTCTGACTGCAGCTGGGAATTAGAAGAATTAACACTCCTGGCAACTAATCTTTCCCCATCCAGCCCAGTTCTGTAAGATCCAGCTGCTGAGGCAGCAGGGAAAAGTACTGAATAATAATAAAAAGACAGTCTTTACTCTGCTTTGCCTTTCAGTGGGAAGGAAGAAGAATGTCCCAGAGAAGAGCCAAGTGTTTGTAGTGGAATATTTCAACTGGTGAATTTGACCTGAAGGCCTTTCCCTTTGGCCTTCTGCTCAGGGAGACCTCCCACAGTCCTCGTCCGAGTGGGATCTTTTCAGATGCTGGGGTCAATGCTCAGGGGATGCTCTCCTTACCAGTTCTTCTAGTGCCAGCAGTGGGAACAGCATAGGCATTTTAGTGGTGGCTTTTAAGAGCTTCTGGAGATTTTCTGCTTTTAGGGTAGGGATGGCTTTACTGAGGTAATTAAAAGCAGAAGTACCTTGAGTCATGGTATGCTTAACATGTTGAAGGATGTTTATTAAACAAGTAGGCCTAAAACGCTTTAAAGCATCTAAAATTCTGCATCAGTAATGACTAAGGGAGGAATTACCTTTTAGGAGTTACCTAACAGGTCAATTACCTGTTTCTCTTTCTTTTATCTCATTCCTGAGAGCTAGCGTGATTTCAAACTAACAGTGAAAACTTTTAAATGGGTGTAAAATTGCTTAGTTTAGTTATACCAGCTGCTGAAAGCTGAGGAGCACTGACATGTGATAACAGTCCTTCTTTTACTATGGAAACGCAGTGTGAACCTCAATTAATGGCAATATGAGTAATTGGACTGGAAAAGTATTTCCAGATGGTGGGAGGACAGACAGGCTCCCTCTGGCTCATCAGGCACCTGCTTGTGTGGAGCTTGCTGAATCAGGTTTTTTGGTTTTTTTTATTATTATTATTTTTTTAGCATATAAAACAGTTCCCTTCCCTGTTTTTCCTGTGTCTGGACCTGTGCTTTGTACAATACCTTCTGCGTGGGAGTTATGTTGCTACTATTCTGGCAATGCCTTGAGCTGACCTCTTTCCTTGTGCTTCTGTCAGGCTTCAGTTCAGGATGCACTAGGCTAAAATCTTGGTTGAAGGCTTTACTGGAGAGAACTTAAGATGAGATTTACTGCTCATGGAGAATGGTCTTTCCAAAGCATGCAGCGCATTATTTTCCTGGGAAAAGGATGCATGGCCAAGAGCACAAGATTGTTGTTGGTGACTGGAAGCTGCTGGGAAACTGGATTTGCTATGGCACAATGTGCAAAAGTTCAGTTTTGTAACTGTGCTAAAAGTTTCCCTGCAGGGAAGTCTAGAGAAAAGTTATTACAGATGCTTAGTGGGGATCAGGAGCTCTGTGGAATCTTAAGTGAAGTTACTGCTGCCTTGACTTCCATGGAAAGGTTATGCCTATCTTCAAAGAGTCTATGTGTACTCTGACCGTAATTAACAGCTCTGGTTACAAAGGAAGAATTTACTAGTTTTCTTTGCTCTTTGCTTAAAGAGTCTAGGAATTTAATTCTAACAGCCTTTGTATACAAATTGATTTTCATTTTCAGTGTAATCGCTGAACACCGGTACTAAGGAAAATTGACTTACTTTGAGAAAAATACTTACCTAGTTTCTTTCACACTGGCTGCACTATCACATTCAGCTGAATTTGGATTGGGACTTAACAAACAAAAAGCATCAGTGATGCTTTGGCCTTTATGAAGTGAAGTACTGGCTTCTGATCCTGTTTGTTCAAAAGGAATATTGTGGTCCATTCTCCTGTGTTTCTTCTCTTTGGTACCCTGCAGTTGCTCACAGAGTGCTTTCAACAACTAGCAATTACTGCTTTTTGCTTAAGATAGCCAAATGGGTCACAAGGAGCAAACTGACCCATTCCTTAGCACAGAAGGGGGCTGTCCTGTCTTGGGTAGAGATCAGCTGCAGGGACAGTGTAACGAGGAAGCTCTTTATTCAGTGCTGTCTGGAGGTTTGTGAACACAAATGTCACTCACTAGAGATCAGATGACTTGAAATGAGCAATCAGGTAGGGCACCGTGAAGTTTCTATAAGCAGAGACTAATGTTTCGCCCCCCCTTCCCTCTTCAACCCCTACAGGAGCAGAAAGTAGACATCTTGAAGGTGCTTGGAGAGCTGTGGCAGGACTTCCTGCAGTGCTATTCCTCCCGACCCCTGCTCTGCTGGTCCGTGTGGTGGGCACTGTCAACCTGCGGCTACTTCCAGGTCATTAACTACGCTCAGGGCCTTTGGGAGATGGTGCTGCCTTCCCACAGCTCAGAGATCTACAACGGTGCCGTGGAGGCCGTCTCGACGCTGCTAGGTAAGTTCTGCGCCTACTGCTTTGCTGTGTGACCGCTGAGAAATGCCTCATGCCCCTCAAAGCCACAGTTAGGAAGCATCCTACATTTTCCAGTATACACAGCAGAGGAGATCTCTAGTCCAGGACATTATGAAGTGGTGCTGCTTTGGGGTGAGTCTAAAGGAAACTCAGAAGTCAATCTTCTCTCTGAAATACTTGGCAGAAGGTTCTGGATACATGGCTGACTGTGTGTGCTTGGGTGTTAATGTGGCTCCTGGCCTAAAACAGCAGGGGTTAGGCCTGTCCTAATCACTCACAGCCATAGTGAGGGTCCTACAAGTTTATTGTGTTTTTTGGAGGGAGGGCAGAGGAAATTGTTTGGTTTGTTCCCCTTCTCTTGAAGTGCAGTGAACATCTGAGTTTCCTGTGTGTGCTAAGCATGCAGTGAGCTACCATGCAGTCATTTCAGTTGTTAAGCAGAAAAGCTACTGAGATGAAAGAAGTCACTTGACTTGAAAGGGCCAGGTAGGTCAGTTAATACAAACATTTTTCTTATTAAGTTGTTTAATGCTATTCCATTATCAGAATGAGGACAATACTTTTTTAATACTGCTAACATAACCTTCCAGAGGTTCCTTAGGTGGTGCTGTAGTATGTTGCTTTGAGGGATTAATCATTCCACCATCTGCTGGAGTTACCATCTTTTTGCAGGGGGAGAGGGCAGCAGAAGCAAAGGTTTACAAATGGAGAAGACCTCTGCTTCTTTAGACATGCTCAGCCTCTAGCTGGAGGTCCCTGGAAGCTCTGGTAGCTTTATAGGTCTGGAAACTGGTTTAGCACCAGTTGTTAGTTTGGCTTGAAAGTCTTGGGGACTTGATTCTTAAGCCTTTGACTGTTAAACTGTCTTCAGCTCACTAAGTTTGATTAGCTTACTGTTGTATTCTGTTCTTCAGCTCTCCCATGATGCCATGGCTTTTATTTCTTGTGGGTTTGATTTTTCTCTGCCAAATCATGCCTTGCTCCCAGGAGAAAGAATCAGTACTGAGGGAAAGAAGGTGCCAGTTCTGGTCAATATCTGTGCCCAGTAACTGCGATTCATTGTTACTGAGAAGGTCCCACTTATTTGGATGAGAGCATGCTTTGTAAAGCGATACCTTCACACAAGGAAGCTGTCAGTTTCTGAAAAGCTTTTACCAAGCATCTAAAAACTGATTATGTTACAGGATTGTAGCTGGGCCAAATTTGGGCAGATTTATTTATTTATTTATTTATTTTAAATGAACAAAAAACAAAGAGCAAAAGGCAGGTAACAAGACTTGAGGAATGATCCTTTTGTGTTATGGTCCTTTTCTAAAGCTTGTGGACAGTGGACTTATTTGAAGAAAAGGTGGTTGGTGCTATATTCAAGTAAAACTGAGGCACTTTTTTTCTTTCCAATCTTGATGGTTTTCTCCAACATCATTCTGTACATGGCTGAATCATCTTGGGTGATGTCTTTTGAAAGCAAGGTAACCTCTGTCCCTGAACTACTCAAAAGACAGAACCAAAAAATCCTTCCCTTAGATCCAGAATAGTGAAATTTAGTAAAATAATTGCAACTATAATCTTGAAAACTGTAACAGGACTGGAAGGAGCCTGTTAAGGATGGAAATCCAGTGACCTAACTTCCTAGACACTAGAGCAAATGCTCTAGCTTCTTCCAGTTTCCAGCCTAATTTTTTCTTGACCAGTTCCTTTGCCTTTTGATCTCATGCCAAGGTGTGGTGTGGGCTTTTTTTTTTTTTTTGGTGTTGAATTCTTGTTTTTAGCCTCTCTGTAGGAAGCCATTCTTTGCTGTGGGCCAAAGAAGCCAAGCTCTTCAACTCTTGAACTGCAGTCAGTATTTTCAAATGAAGGCTCAGACTTGCAGGACAGCATCTCTCCTCACTTCTTTCCCTTTATGGGAAATACCCTTCTGGCTGCATCCCAAGTCTCATTTGCCATTTTCACACCTTGTAATTATTCTGTGGTCAGAAATGAGCAACATTTGGTAATCTTCATACAAGATGCTGTTGCCAGACCTACTGGTACCTGTACTATCTTGCAGAAGGATCTTAGATCATGGTGACTCATGTGGCTGTCAGCTTCCTGTCACAGCATAGTTGAGGTTGGAAGAGAGAGCTCTGGAGATGGTCTGGTCCATGCCCTCTGCTCAGGCAGGGTCAGTTAGAGCAGGTTGCCCAAGACCACATCCAGTTGGGGAATATCTCCAAGGCTGTTGACACAGCCTTTCTGGTCAATCTGTTCCAATGTTCAGCTACCCTCACAGAGAAGTGTTTGCTTACGTTCAGATGGTTCTGGCAAGATAAATACTCCTCTTTCTAGTGAGGGAGATGAACTACGTTGAAGAATCTCTGCAGCTTATTGGCAATGTGGCAATACTTAACTTTGTCTGAGGTGTGAAACCACTGAACTGGCTCTGTATATCCAATTGCAAGGTTCAGATTGTATATGTTTTCACAAATAGGTATTGGGCTGATGTGGCCTTGAAGCATAGAAGGAGTCCAGCTTCATGATTTGGCACTAAAACATAGAAAGTGAGCTGAAGAATGCCTTTCTTCCAGAACTGAGCTGCTTGAGTAGGCGAAAGATGTTTCCAGGGACTTAGCTTCTTTCTGCCCCTCAGGATTTTGCTGCTAGGGGAGCCAGTCTTTCAAAGTGGAAAATGCCAGTTGGGTAATGTCACAGCAGGTCCTGGAAAGGGCTGTTTAGGAGGGAAAATGGTCCTTTCCCTTGGCACAGCTGCCTTCTTAGTCTGCAAGATTGATGTGGGGGCTGTCAGGGTGGGGAGCTTGTATGCACAGATGGTACACAAGGAGCCTTCATGTGCCTGAAAGATGGCTAAGACAGGCCAGCCGAGGGGAACCAAGTGCCTAGATGCAGCACTGTAGTGCTTCTGTATGCTGGGCAGATGCTTAATACAATCCTGTTTTTCAGAGATCTCCAGTAAACCTCCCTTTGTCAGTATGCTGTTTGTGAGCTATGCACAGCAGCATTGTTATGCTAAAGGTTCTCTTGGGCTTATTCTGAGCAGGAATTTTATTGTAATATGACATTGATTTGAGCTTCTCAGTAGTTACAGGTATGTGACGTCATGTTAGCTGCTGATTGTGTGGAATAATATTTTTTCCATCTTGTGATCTATCTTCTTTCTGTCCACCTCCCCATCTCCCCCTTTGTTTTTTATTTAGTTTTAAAGGGTGACTCTTGTACAACCAACAGTGAAAGAAGGGGTGTTTCTTTTTTTTCTTCTTGTTGCTTGTTTTGTTTTTCCAGCCCCAGCGGCTTGTGGCAAAGGTACTTCCTGGGAGATGAAGGTTTGAACTCCTCCTCTCACTCCTGTTACAAAGATGACACTACAGTCAGGCTTTCTACTTCCTGGGTGAAAGCTCTAACATCTGTGTGTCAAAGCAGACATCTTTCTTCCCCATCCCTAGCTCCTCCAGTGAATGTAGACCCTGAAACGCCACAAAATCATTAGCTAAGTGATTTTTTTTTTTTTTTTTTTTAAATCAGGTGTTTGCGTTTCTCTGTGGTCCAACTGCCTGTATTTCTGCAGTTAAATGCAGAAGACCGCTGAGCAGCAGTGGTCTGAGTCCGTGGGGGTTGTAGTGCTTCATAAGCACTACAGGGAGGAGATTTCAGAAGCAGGCGGCATTGACTTTTCTTTTTCCTTCCCTTCCCATAAAAGTGAGTGGGAGTTTACAGACAGTTTCCAGGTGAGGAAGGAGAACCTCTGAGGTGCAGACATCATTTGGGTCTGCCCAGGCCCTAATCCACAGCCTCCAAATCCCTTTGAACAACTAACGGTTATGTTTTCATTTCTCTTTGCAGGAGCTGTCGCAGTGGTTGTTGTGGGTCACATAAAAACATCCTGGGCAATGTGGGGTGAGGTGGCACTTGCCCTATTCTCCTTTCTTATTGCTGCTGCTGTATATATCATGGATACTGTTCATAACATCTGGGTGTGCTATGCATCATACGTTGTCTTCAGAATTATCTACATGCTGCTGATCACAATAGCAACGTGAGTACTTTTTCAGTGAGTAATGCACATGACTTTCAAAACTGTAGCAGTTGGCATTTTCTCCATGTAGATAAGGTTTTGCTCAATAGGAATCTGGAAATATGTTACGAGGAGGGCTAAGCTGCTGTGATTCAGGTTGGAAACTTGGACATGGAGAGATTTTTCTGCTGGCTACCTGCCCAAGGTCAAAAGTCTCATGATGCTGAAATAACCGGCTCTAAGTACTAGATAGCACTGCCTGCCAGGAAAATGTTTCTTTGTAAACATGCTTTGAGTGAAATGTTAGCTGATGAGGACAAGGTAATAGAGGGTAGTTTTTCCCTAAACTCTAAGGAAGAAATCTTCTTTGATGTCAATTTGGGGAGGAAAGCACAGCTGTTGTCCAGCCACACATGCAATTGCTACATGATAGTTCAAGTATGATGTAAGGGGAGTTGTTGAAGCTTGTAATTGTGCGGGGGGTTCTGGTCAGAAGGAAGTGTGAATTTATGGACCATGTGATGGCTTTAAGATTGCAAACAGTTCCCTGGGATTTGCACTGAGCCACCATGTAGCCATGTCAGTTGGCCTTTTGCAGCTGCACCAGACAAGGAGACTTGTTTAAGTAAGACTGCAACCCACCAAGTTTTTACAGTCTTGAATGGGTATCTGTGGCTCTCTTGTAGTCCCTCTGGCAGTTTGCAGTGGTCCTGCTTGGCAAAGTACACTGTCAGTGTGAGGCACTGTCAGTGTGAGTACACTGAGTACACTGTCAGTGTGAGGTGTGGGAAATACTGGACTAGCCCCAACAACTTTCTGGGTGCATAGCCTTCTCATCTGATGCCATCTTCAGAGAAGTTCTTCCTACCCCTGCATTTCTCTGCGTCTTCCCCATGTGTATGTTTCTGGTCCTCCCTTTCCAGGTTCCAGATCGCCACAAATCTTAGTGTGGAGCGGTATGCTCTGGTGTTTGGAGTCAACACTTTCATTGCCTTAGCACTTCAGACCCTGCTCACGTTGATTGTCGTGGATGCCAGTGGACTCGGGTTAGACATCTTCACCCAGGTATGGTAGCCTGTCTTATCTTTCCCAAGAGGAGGGAGGGAAGAAAGTGAATAAAGCTATAAGGCTTCTCACCTACTTGTTTCTGGGTCAAGGGTTTGCTGACAGACAAGGGTTTACTGACTTGTGATATTTTAGAAGAAGAAAGGAAGCGTGTGTACTAACTCTGCAACGGATTTGGTATATTTTGTTCAACCATTCCAATTTTTGTGTCCTCTGGAGAAATCAGAGATGGATACTCAGCTTGCATTACCAACTTCAGGACTAGATTTGTAGTCATGATCTGTGGGGAGTTTTATTCAACTGTCATATCTAAATGCCATTATCCTGTAGGCATGTGCAAGATCCATGGATTTAGAAAATGAACTGTTACCTGACATCAGTGATCAATGTTGGTGAACTTGATAATACAGACAGGCAGCAGACTGGGAGCAGCATTTCAGTCAGCTGTCCTGTAACTTTTGGGGGCGTTGTCTGTTTTCCTCTGTATGAGGATGGCTGTAACAAGAGTAGAGATGTTTTTAGTTTCTAACTGCAGATTTTGTTGTTTGTTTGTTTGTCTGTCTGTCTTTACTCTGCAGTTCATGATTTATGCCTCTTACTTTGCGGCCATCTCTCTGCTGTTCCTGGGGAGTGGTATCTACAGTATTATAAGGACTTACAGAAGACAAGAGCAGGTTCAAAGCAGATCTCCTGAAAGCCACAAAGGGAACACTCTCAGCAACTCTATATGAAGCGATAGGTTTGTTTTTATAATCTCTGCCTTTACTTCCCAAGGCAGTCACCTTAACTGTATTTGTTCCATATTTATACTATATTAGTATCACATTTTAGAATGTATATGTATTAGCTCTTACATAAGTAAGAGCAAATATCTTCTTTCTAAAATGCCTTTTGTTCTTCTGTTGCATGTATGGGAAGTGCAGCAGAGAACTTTAAACTATTTCAAAAGGTGAAAGGCTTGGGAGGTTTTGGTCTAGCGTGTGTGTTTGGAGAGCGCCGTCGGAAAGGCGCTTCACCGTTATCTGATCAGCTGCTACTGTTGTCTCCGTTACGGTGATGCTGCTGGTGTGGAAACAAGGGTGCACTCGCAGGCTGCTCCGAGAGCCCCAGGCCTGGGACAAGCGGTGGGTTAAGTCCACGCTCTGCAGTGTGGCTTTTGTGGTGCCCGCCCTGCACTGTCAGGTGGACCTTTCTGAGGATTAATTAGACATATGCTTATGGATCCGCATATGCACATATAAAGGATGTGTCCTTTCGTTGCCTGCCTGCCAGCCCTACCACCAGAGTTTTATCAGAGTTCATCATGGTACTTTCTCCTAGTAATTTGAGTGACTTGTGGTGTTGGTGAATGGGTTGTCCGCAATGCTCCTTGTCCTGTGAAGGCCAGCGCCCGAGGGACTGTAAAGTCGGAGGGGAAGCTTACAGGGGTCTAACTAGACAGAATGTCAGTCCCCAGGACCCTTGGATGTCCTTCCTTTGTCCTTTGGCACTGCAAGTTCCAGCAGTCGTAGGAGTCACCAACTCATAAGCCTGAGGCTGTTTCAGTGAGATATGGTGGATGTGAATGTAGCCCTGAGAAGGAAGGTGCAGGATTTTAAGCTATTCTTCATAATCTTTGAGAATTATGACTGTGGTGATTGAATAGACACTGGTCATTATTACAATTAATGAGATGAATACCTGAGGTTTTCCAAAATGTTTATTTCTTGCTCTGTTGCTTCTTTGCCTCTTAAAATGCCTCAATACTTCTGGTGGATCTCTGTCCACCAGCTCTACCTCTTCTTCCCACCTAAGGAGAAAAACAGATATTTGGATTTTTTCTTTTTTTTTAATCTTTATTTTCAATCAGAGCAATGTGGGACTTGCCTTATGCCTGTTTTTAGAGTAATTGAATAATTTTTTTTTCCTAATTGACTTGAGCACTGGGAAGGAGTTGTCAAGAGCTTTAACACATGGTTACTTGGACACCATAACCTGTATAGCAAGAGATATCCATAGTATAATGTGGGCTTGGTGGTCTTGGTTTACAGACTGTCACTGCTGCTGTGCAGCTCATGGTGAGTTTGTGTGTGCAGGAGAAATGGCAAGGGAGAAGGTGCTGTGCAGAGTGCTTCCCCTCCATGCCTTCTCTGCATGTGCTGGTTAGAGTTTATTCCAGTCGGAGCCTGAAGCAGCAGCTTTGGTTTATGACTTGGTTTCTTTAATGCAGTAGTGGATTCCCAGCACCTGGGTGGGAAAGTCTTTTTTTTCCCTGGCTGGAACAGGTATAGTTTTTATCCTCTGTGTGAGTCTCAGGCTTTATGGCATGAGATAAATGATTAATCACTTTGGGATGTGCTGTATGGGGTCCAGGGGGTCCTTTCAGGCTGGCTGCTCAGGGGAATGCCCTGCCCAAAACCTCACTGTGTTTGAGGCCTGGCTTGTAAATTGTTGTGGGGCTCAGCTGTGCAGATGTTAATACACATAAGCTTAACTGCCTTATTCTGAAACAGAAACTTTAAACCACTGATGTATATATTCCTTTCTTTAACACTGAAACAAAAATCTGAAGCAATGAAACACTAGCTGATAAGCTGTCCAGGGAGAAGGATAACAAGTGCATATCCTGCCCATTAGGTGTTTTGGCCAGATGGCATCTGCTACAAGGAGTGAGGATTGGGTATGTGACACTTACGTCAAGTAAGCAAATGAAGCAGATGAATTTTAATCATGTATTTTCATGCAGAACATATTTGGGAGAAACAACCCAGTCTTTTAAAAGCAGGTTTAAAAACAGCAACAACAGCTACTGAATTACAGCAATAACAAAATGGTGCTTCTACAGTGTCATATAATTGTGGCAAATGTAATACGGAGTGGCATGCTACACTCTATGCAAGCCTATTAATATATGGAAGCTAAACATGGAACTTGTTTAGGTTTTTATGTTGCACTGCTACTGTAGTGATGAATCAACTGTAGAGTCTCACTGGATTTATATGTAGAGTGATTGGCTGTCTAGTGAATACACTGGTGTTGTTCATAGGACCCCTTCAACTTGGTTCTGATTGAAGTTTTTTGTTAAATAAAAATATTTTGAGACTTCCTCTGTGGCCAGTGTTTGGTTTTTATTTTGATACCTTGCAATTTTGATACCTGAAGCACTGCCGGGGCAGGTAGTTAACACATGTGGTTCTAAGTATCTCTCTTGCATAAAGGGAAAAAACATAGGATGGATAAACAAGGCAAAAAAGAACAAAGT
>VZSV01000025.1:2837933-2858572 GCA_013398735.1 Nothocercus julius
ATTCAAAATGAAACTGATTCCTTTTTCTAGCTGTCTTAACTGGTTTCTGTGTGAAACTTACTTCCTTTTTTTTTTTTTTTTTCCCCTAATATTGGTGCAGGTGATACGGTTTGAAAGCCAGCTGCTTGTAAATGTTCAGTGACTCCAGCAGGAAGTCTAATGCGAGTCTTCTCATTTTAATATCTCCTGATGGGAAACTTTCTCCTAATTCAGCATACCATAAGCTACAGCAGGGATCTTCTAGGGACTATGCATTGCACAACTTTGTAATAGGACCTTACAAATTGCGATTTGTTTAGAGAAAAGCGGATCAGGCAAACATAAAGCAACAGTGAAAAACAGGATTGAAAGCAATGGAAGCTTTTGGTACTTCTAATAAACATATGAAGCACAGGACTGCAAGTCATGAGATCACGAGTTCTAGTCTTGAAATGATCTGGGTTTGCTTTGTCTCAAATCTCCACTTAGGAGCTTGGAGCAGGAAAGGCAAAAACCATTCATGTTTATAAACCATTTATGAGTCTTAATTCAGAGGTTCTGTGTTGGCGTTATCTAAATAGTAATATTGCTACTGCCCTCAGGTTTTGTGTGGGCATTGTGAGAGATAGCAATGCTGTATTTTGTATGTCACTGGTGTCTTAAAATGAGCCTTTTTCTTCTTTTGTAGTGTTATTTTAATACATCACCAAAATGAGTGAAAGGGGAGACCAAGGTGATCCAGCAAATATGGAAGATATAACAGAAAGTGTAGAGTATGAGGATGACTTTGAAAAAGACCTTGAGTGGCTAATTAATGAAGAAGAAAAAGAAAACCCTGATGAAAGAGAGGTATTGTTAAATTAAATGCTAATTGTTTTATTTAGAAGACCAACGGAATGATATTTAGAATTGCAAGTGTAGAATTCAATGTAATTTGAAATGTGGTTTGAAATGTTTATGCTCTGTTTTTCTGTTATCACAGATGACTTAAACTACTGCTTGAGCAGTAAACTTTGTGTAGATGGGAATATATAGGGAAACTGCACAAGAACTATTAGTGCCAAAAAGGCTATTGGTTGTGATATTAACTGTATTTGATAGCCTGTTTTAGCATTAGTAAAATCAGTTGTGCTCTTCTGTCTCTCTCTTGTCCTCTCCTGTTCACTTCTCTGATGCTGCTGTTTGTTGAGAGAATAGACTGGGAGAGTTATTTTTATTTTTATTTTTTTAGAATCCTGAACAAAATGCAGAGGATATTGACACAATTATCGATAAAGTTGTGGAGGACTTTGAGGAAAGAGAAGACAGTGAGGAAAGAGAAGAAAATACACATCAGCATTCTGGGGCAAATGTAGATGTGAAAGTGAATCTGCCCAGTGAAGAACCTTTGGTATCCGCTTTTGATGCTAAAGAGGGGGACCATGTATATGACTCTGACAGTGACTGCTCTATCCAGGAGTCCAAGCTGGAAGACGAAAAGGACCTAGATGAGGAGGAGGATGAAGAAATAAAGCGCTATATCTTGGAAAAGATTGAGGAAGCCAACAAACTGCTGGAGAATCAGGCTCCTGTGGATGAGAATAGAGAACGGAAATTAAAATTTAAGGATACGTTGGTAGATCTTGAGGTTCCTCCTCTAGAAGACACAGATGTTTATAAAGCTGATCTTGCAGGAGGAGACGATGTTTCAAGTAGGCTATCTCAGCTGCATATTTCTAATGACTCGGGACAGGAAAGCACATTGCTTTCACCAGATATTGGCAAGGATGAGGAACAGAAGGATGGAAAGATCCTAGTGGAAAAAGATGGAAAGTTTGAACTCTTGAGTTTACGTGATATTGAAAGCCAGGGCTTTTTGCCCCCAATCAGTGTTTCTTTCACTGATATTGAGACTCAACATATTTCTCACAAATCTTCACACCACAGTTCTTGTGGCACTGTCGCTCAAACGAAGGAAGCGCCTCTAGGCACAGGAGCAGGAGTACAGTCTTTCTCTGCTGCTCAAGAGGAGTGTGTGTACTTCCCTAAGCCTCCTTCTAAGCCTAGGTGTCGTCCAAATTCTGCCATCAGTGCTGCAAGAAATCTGGGAAAACGTAAGACTCCCCAGAGAGCACAGTCTGCAAACGCGCCTGTGAGAAGTTCCACTTACTGCCTTTCTCCCAGGCAAAAAGAGCTGCGGAAACAGCTAGAGCAAAGGAAGGAGAAACTGAGGAAAGAGGTAAGGATACCGAGGCCTTGGGCAGATCACAGTGACCGTCACACTTATTTGTTTCACAGAGCCCTATATTCAGAGTATTTATGTAATACGGAACACATTCTTCATAAATATGCCACGCTCTGCCATATTTTACTTACTGCTCTTGCTGTGTAAGCTCCATCACGGGCCCACCGTTCACAGGAACCTCCTAAGCATGTGGCACTGCACCTCTGCTGCCTACACTGCTACGCAGCAGGGTTGTGCTGGCCATAGTAGCTTGCTCTATGCTGTGACTTTTTCTGCTATTTAAGATATTGAAGATTTTCTACTTGTTTTTAAAAGCAAGATTTTGATCGATTCAGAAACTCCACATGAAAACAATAGTGGTCACATCAAGAAACTCTGTTCCTGAATATTCATTCAAGACATGGTAGGCAGTTCAGATTCTAGACAAGCCATTTGCACTTCTCTAGGATTCTAGTTAGTTGTTTTCAACATAAGCCAAAGAGCTTGAAAGGCTACTTTCTCTCGAGGAAGGTACATCAAGTCTGCTTGATTTGAAAAGTTTGCTGAGAATATGGATTGGTTGCATTATGGATTTCCTAGGCAAGAATAATTTTTGGAGAGTCTGTTGTTGTTTTTTTTTGTTTGTTTGTTTTGGTTTGTTTTGTTTTTTTGTTGTTGTTGTTTTTTTGTTAAGGCTTTATTTTTTTCCCCGGTAGAGTAAAAACTGTAAATTTGGAGGATGCTGTCCGAAAGTTGCATATAGGTGAGAGGAGCATCATCTATTTGGGAGAAGAGTAGATTCCTCTGTGTGGAAATTAATGGGGATTATAGTTTTTGTGCCAGAGAGAATCAAAACTTGGTAAAATGTTCTGATGTCTTTCTGAAGCAGCATTTGAAGTCTTTTCACCTATACATAAACATTTGTCATTAGTCAGAATGTGATTAATACTTGCAAAGTTTTTCTCAATTTTGCAAAACTAGATTCATTTTGTAATTCTGAGGAAAGTATTAAGCTATTAGTGCCTCCCCAACTACGACCTCACATCCAGAAAAATATTCCTGTTCATAACCTTGCTATAACTAGCTATAACCTAGTGCCTGCAGTCCATAGATAGCTAAAAATCCTGTAGGGTTTAGTGGTCTTACAAGCCCATTATGTTTCCTGGTTTTAGAATGGGTCGGTTTAAACTATTTTAAGCCGTTCAGAGCTGTTGGACAGATATTACTTTAACGTCTTGAGGTGTTCCTGCCTAAATGTCTGAGAGGTGAGATGAATCATGGAAAAGGAGGTAATCACACACACACACACACACACACACACACACACACACACACACAAAACAAACAAACAAAAAAAAAAGATCAGACTCAAAGTGCTCGGGCTAGCTTTTTCCTGCTAGCCGGAGCTTTTTCCAAGATCTTTTTCCAAGATACTATCAACTTGATGCATTCTTTGAGTATTTTGGTTTCACTGGCATTTTTTTGATATGTCAGGTAAAGTTCAAACAACTCACTGCCATTGTAGCAATTGAAGGCCTGTGTAGATTATTTTAAAAAAGAGGATTTTTATTCACTCTTAATTTCATTCAAGGAAGAAGAACGGAAAAGAGAACAAGAAGAACAGAAGAAAAGAGAGAATGAGATGGTTTTTAGAGCTTGGTTACAGAAGAAGAAAGAACAAGTACAAGAAGAAAAGCGAATTCGGCGTGCAAAGGAGCTAGAAGAGTTGAACAGCAAAGTAAGAGCTCTCATGTAGAAGTGTGATTTACAGTGCTCTGGTTAAATAGAAAGCAAAACAAATTCCTAGGCCATGTGCTTAGATAAGCGTATGAAAATTCACACTGATGAGAAATATTTTTTGTTACATTGTTGAAACTGAAGAGCTAGATGAATTTTCATGTTCAGAGTTGTTCTGCCTGGCAGGGTGGCTTATGTCATACAAGTTATATACATGAACTTAGTAGCCATAACACTGCTTGTAGAAGACACAGTGAATACTGTCTGTCAGTAGGAGAATGACTTTGTTGGGCCCTGGAGTGAACAACGAGCAGGGGAACCCTGTCAAGTTTGTTCCTTCCCCTCGAAGCTGGTTGGCAGGCAAGTTGATGTGTGTGACTAGACCAGAAGCTTAAGATTCAGACACACTCTTCTGTAGTTCCTGGGTCTTGCAGTGATGGGGTCGAAGAACTAAATTCAGTATTTTTTCAAAACTGCTTTGAACACTTGCTCACATATACATTCCATGATAGACTAACATATGCTCCAGTTTGCTTATAAAGCACATTTCCCAGTTGTAGACAGGAGATTTCAGGGAAGTTCAAAAAACTGTTGATAAAAAGGTCGCTTAATGGTAAGCCTTGTGTATGTTTTTTGTTTGAACAGGAGAGTAGCAGGAATCCAGAAGAAGCCTTTAAGTTATGGCTGAAAAAGAAGCACCGAGAACGCATAAAAGAAAAACAGATAGAATTTTTGAGACGCCAAGCAGAGGGCATGACTTTTTTTCCAAGAACAGAGGAATGCAACAGAGCCTTTAAAGAGTGAGTATGGTCACTCTTAGGGAACCAGACTATTTGAATATTGAGTCAACTTAGTCAGAATCAATCTAGAATGCAGTCATTTTACAGTACATTGTTACTGCTGAAGCCTCTGCTAACTTTCTACTTGAATATACCCTTGTAAGCTTACACCCTAGCAAACATACAGTTCCTTGGTGCTGTCTATCCCATGCTGCGAAATTACTTGTCAAGGTTTGAGCCAACCTAATGGATTTTAGCTTGTACTGTGAAGGGGAGCTCCTATCCATTTTTGCCTGTTGTGGAAAAGAGTTGTGCTGATTCAGTTCATTCAGCAGACAAAAAACTAATCTGACACCATTTTTTTTTTTAAACTCAAGTCTGTGGCTCAACAAAAGCAGGAGGGAAAGGTGGGTGCAGAACCTGAGTTTTGGGATGGAAAAGCTCTTAGGCTGGCTCAGCCTTAGCACATAAGCTGTATCCCGCAGGACACAGTGACTCTGGTCATCATCTGGTTGGATTGTTAGTCGAATGGAGATGGGTGTCCTTTGAAGACATGAGATGAAAGTTTTGTTTCTCATTGTCAGTATTTCTAGGCCTCTTTTATCCCTCTTCCACAGATGGCTAAAAAGAAAGAGAGAAGAAAAACGAGCCGAAGAGCTGGCAGCTAAGGAGCGAGTAAGGCAGCTCAGGTTAGAAGCCCGAAGAGCGAAACAGCTGCAGAACATCCGCTGCATTAGTTCAGAACCTAAATCCTTTCGCTTCACAGACCATTACAGCTGAAGTTTGATGTAACCGCAGACTTTGTGGCAGCTTTTTTACTTCTTAGGGCTTGAGCTTTTGCTCTTTACAGCTACAGCCCTTTTGTGGTATTTTAAAGCTTTTAAGCAAGTTAATAATTCTTTTCACTGACAATGAATAAATGCTACCTATTTATTTGTATTTTTTTTTTTGAAAAGCCTGCTTTTATTGATAACTCAGGGATATTCTTGGTTTGACCAAATCTAAAGGAGAGATCAATATGCAAGGGTGGCCAATATGAATTCCTGTCTTTAAGAAGCACTTTATAACAAACTCCACTGGAAATTCCTGGATGCAGGCTCTTATGTAACGTGTTGAATTTTTGTGGGATTAATAGTGCTGTTTGCTTCTGCTTGTGAAAACTGTACCTCATGACCTGTCCTTGGAGTATGCCATTTCCTGAGGCTTTGAGATACCATGTACTATTGATCTGTGGACTACCTGTTTGTTGCTTTGTGGCTCAATCAGTGGAAAATTTTAATACTAAAACACAGAGGGCTCACAGAAGGCCATCAAGTACGTGATTTTGCAACAATTTTTGAAACATATGCCTGTGAACCAGACTGACCCATCCCTATTCAGTTGTTTCCTACTCCATGAAATTAAAGATGATATTGAGTGTGAACAAGTATTCCTTGACTATTGGTCTAGTTTTATGTTTGCTAAATCATTTTAATAAGTACATCACTTTATTCAAATACTTGTGAACTCTGACCAGAGAGCAGGCTGAGATCACTAGAAGCAGTAATAAAGTTACTGCAAGATGAGGAACATTCTCTCCAGCTATGTCTGTGACCTGGACTATTTCTTTACAGCTCAGTGAGATCTGACCTTGTCTTTAGGGTAATTACAGGAAGAAGGCCTTCAACCCCCTCCAGGATGTAAGTGGTGTTTAGGTCTGAACATGAAAAATGAACAAGGAGCTACAGTGGAGACAACAGAAGTTTGCCAGTTGTAACTATTTTGAAAACCCTTAGTCATGTACCAGACCGTGCTGCTGCTTGACAGAGAGTTGCAGGTTGCTGCCTCTTAAGAGCATGGCTAAAAGGGCACAAATGCCTTGAGTTAACATCATTAGGTACTTCTGAGAAACCAGGAATAACAGCTACTAGTTAAGCACCTTCCTCCCCTGCCAACAGGTGAATCACTTATGCAGCCAGCAATTGAAGGGGTAAATAGCTGCAGAGGCTCACAGTATACTCCCCCCCAGCAGTAAGCAAGAAAAGAAAATGTTGCTCAGGTTGTTACCTCTGACCAGTACTGTGGACAAGTACAGTTCTTACTGCATGTAGTTCTTTTAAGCTGCACAGAAAATGGAGTCAAAAATACCCAACTTTTGACAAGCCCAAAAGGATTACTTGAACGTAAGGAAAGAAAGTTTATTGTAAAGTTTTCTGAGTACAAGCCAAAGCAGGGCTACAAAGAAGAACTTGTAACTTGCATACTCTGAGGATGGTATGAGATTTAAAGAAAAACTGTTTTAACAGTATTTGTTTTAGAAACCCTTTCCTCATACTAGACAGCTACCAGCTGCATCTGATAACTCAAGAATAAAGATTTGAGAAAAAGGAAAATACGTATTTGCAGTGTCCTGACTTTCCTTTCTCACTTTACAACTTAAAAATAGACTTTGGATTTAGCAGACTCTGCTAGTGGATCACTTGGAACCTGCACCATCAAAATACTAAAGCCTGGTGAGTACAAAAACACACTTTTTTTAATCGCTACTTGTGCAAACTTAGTGCTTGATCTTCAGCCCTCCGTAACACCCAGGGAGACTTTGGGCAAGGGTGAGCTCTAAACCTTTACCCAAATACAAGAATAATCTCACCCCACAGTCTTCAAGAATCCCTTTAAAAACAGTTTCTGTTTATATTTAAGAGCTAGAGTTCTTTCAAGCTCTCTTCTTGTCAGTAGGATTGCAACACTGAATATGCTTCTACTTTCAGAACTTAGAGCTATAAAAACCTCATTGCACCCATGCCTTTTTATTACTAAATTTAGCAGATTGAGCATAGAATTGAAGACAGCCTGTCACTTTAGAAAAGGTTTTAAGAAAAGCAAAGAATCACTCTATTCCAGTGTGTGTTTTTTTTTTTTTTTTGTAAATACAACCTTTTAGCACTTCCTTTTCTTTGGTATAGTTTTGGTTTGGTCTCCCTCTTAATGGAAATTTAAGATTGTCTAATATGACTACAAAAAAATAGTCAAGGACATCTGTATGCTCTACACATTGGACTGGTGTAACATTTCTGCTCTTGCATTTGTAGATGGAAAGAAGTAGCTTTCCAGCCTTAAAAATTGTCGAAGTATCCCGCAGGCTACAGAAGGAAGTCCCACTGGCCCCCAACCTCAAAAGGTAGAGAAACAGACATTTCCAATGCTAAACCCACCCTTTAGGGAAAGAAAGAGGGAAAAGGGAAGCCTGCTGCCTTTCAGGTAGTGTAATTCTTCAAGAAAAGGAGTGCACTTGCAGCTGCCATAACTGTTTTTAAAGGGCTATCAGCTCTCCTTGACAGTGGTTGCAGCAATTGAAAGTTACATCTTCATATCTTGTATAGGGGTGAAACCTTCCAATGCTTTTTGTAGAAAGAAAGGAAGAGGGAGAAGTCTCAGGAAAAGATGTTGATGTTTCTGTACATGCTACTGGATCCAGTACGTGTAGCACCTATGGATAGAAAAATTCATAATGAAAATATGTCTAGGCTAATTAAATTTACCTTTCTATAACAGCTTTTGAGCAGAAATGCTTTGTAGCAAGGTTCTTTATTTTGTGTTGAAAATTAAGTACGCATCTGTGCAGATCCTCAGTATGAAAATTAGGTAGCATTTATAGATCAGTCATGTCCATCAGAAGTTTAAGGTACAATTTTATTTATTTTTTTTTTAAAGTTCTTTTTAAGCATCTGAGCAGGCAAAACCAGCAAATTAGATAACTGTGCCTTCTGCTGCTCAACTACTATTCAATTGTTCCAGACTAAACCAGTATATTAGTACACTATTTAAATACCAAGTTTTAATGCAGTGGGGACCGCATGCTGAAAGATCTCTTTCCAGTCACTGTCAATAAAACTCTTTTGGGGACAATAAAAAACACTGAAGTATTATGTTAATAACCTAAACTAAGTTTCTTCTCCCAGTCAGCTTTTAAACTCAACTAAGTATTTTCAGCTGGCTTCCTTCTGACATACTAACTCTAAACAAATGTTGACACAGCCCTTGGCAGTGCTAGTGACAGAGGGCAACAGCACCCATCATTTTTTCCAAGAGAAAACAGCTCTATTCAGCATACTGCCCTTGCATGTATCTGTTAAAAAAGACAAAACATTTAAGTAGCTCATACACCACAACCTTGTTCTTCAGAAAACAGGCACCTGTGCTGTGAGATTAAGTTACATGAAGGGTTTTTACCATTTCAGCCATCTTCTCGGCAGGGGTACTGCAAAACTCCACAGCTGTTGAAGTCTTTTTTGGACTGTTAGCGCCAACATTGCCAAGCAGATGCGAGCTTAGGGCTTTGGCTAGCTTACAGTTCACAGCAGCTAGCTCTGTTGTAGTGTGAGGCTGCGCACTAGGGTAGTAGGTCTGCTGTCTCCCCCACTGCAGAGAAACCATGAGCTCCTCCAGCAGCCTGTGCAGAAAGAAAGATAGCACTATTAGTGATTTTTTGTACTCTGCACTATTGGCATGCAGAACATGCTTCAAAACAATTGTCTTTTCCCAGAATTGACCAAAAAAAAAAAAAAAAGTTTAAAGACAAGCATGCAAAGAGGCTGTTTTCCAAGGCAAGGCCTCATCACCACAGTTTCTTCATGCTGGTGAAAGATAGAAACCTATTTGAGATCTGGCAGGAGGAGCATTAAAGAAGTCAGTGTTGAGAGAATAATATATGCATCTTTGAAGGAGATGCAGAAACTTGACATCAAGTCAGCAAGTGATTAAAAATAGAAAATTCAAGAAGGATACGAGGAATGCCAATTCCACAGTATGCTAGTCCTCAGAATTTCCATGCCCACGTGATTACATGCACAGTCTTCTTAAACATACCAACCATAGGGAGAAAGAGTTTACTTTAGGCCAAAGAAAAACCCAAACAGACGGGACAGACAAAAACCAAAAACATACTTTTGTGTATCAATCATTTCTTCACGGAACTGATCACGTTCGTTCAGCAAGTCCTGGATTGCGCTCTGAGCATCCCTGGTTTGACGCTGCAGAATTGCTCTGGAATTGGTCAGCTCATCAGCCATAACCCTGTAAAAGAAGTCTCCAGTCAACAGCTTCAATAAGCATTGTGAAAGTCAGCTGTGTTCTGTGACAGACAATAATCTGCCTGCTCAAACTAAGGCTTAAGCTGCTGTCTTGTCCCACCCCGCTGTGGGGTGTCTTATCAACCTAATTGATAAGCAGAAATTGCTCTATGTCTTTAACTACAGTGAACATGAAGAGACCATACTAACAATATTACACCATGGTTTGATTTGCTAAGTTAGGATTGTTTTATGTCATTTCCTACAAAAGCAGTAACAGACACTTTAAAATACCTTGTGTAAGTGAACATACTGAACAAATATCCCAACAGATGAAGCTAGATACTTTCTGTTTTACTGGCGTTGCTCCCACACATAGGCTATAATCACAGCTTTTCATATTCCCAGCATCTACATAGAGTAGGAAGCTACAGCTCTCAGGGGACATAATGGATGAGCTATGCTCTAGATACAAACATTTAAGAGTAATGCTGTAAAAGATGCTGTAAAAGAACAAAAACGGACTGCCATTTAAAAGCTGGCAGGGAGAAATCCAAGACCTAAATGAACGCAACAAATTAAAGATCAACGGGTGTTGCTCTAAGCCCATCTCCACACTGCCACAAAACATTTCTAGAAGGGACTCGCATCCCCCAATGCCAAAGAAATAAGTTAAACTGGGATAGTAACACAAGCCTAGCTAGGACTATCACAAAGAGTTACCATTTACTCCATATGCTAAAGCTGTTTAAGACCAGCAACTTAAAGTGAGAAGACCATCTTCTTGCTATTTCATTGAACCAGTAAAACCTTAATAGGCACTAAGCATTGCTAATTAAAATTTAATCTAATAGAAGATTAAATAAAAGAATGCTGTTTGCACCATCATAAGTCACTATCTGCATAAATCCATTGCATTTTGGAAGTTGAAAGTCTACTCTGTTGTCAAATAAGATTGACACCAACACCAACTTAAGATTTGCTCTTGACTCTTTCTGCTGATTATTTTGTAGTTACAGAAGTGACAGTAGGTTTCCTAACAGCAACACAACCCGTAAGTCTTTAATGAAGAGGTCTACCTCCTCTTCCATAACAAGCTGCCCCTTCCAGTAGATCCCTAACCCACCGTAAGCAGAGTTTCCATAAATTCAAACTTCAGAGTCCATGTTGGTAGAGCAGCTGAGGCTGTTCTCTGCATATATTTGTACTCACAGACATTGAAATGGGTGCACGTAATAAAAGACTAAAGGAGAATGCTTTGGTTATAGCAGTTGTGCAAGAGGAAAATACCTGCTTGCTAGGAATTTGCTTCGCCACACGTCACACTGTATTGACATCCGCTCCAATTGTTCAGACAGCTGAGACAAATTCCGACCCAGGACCTCATTTTCTAAGATTAACTGGTTTTTCTCACGAGCCATCCGTTCAAAGTGATACTGCAGATCATCCCCAACAGAAGCAACAAGTAGTTTCTTCAGCTCCCGATTCACCTGGAATTAGACCAGTCTTACAGCAGCTTAATTATCACCACCAAACATAAACAAAACAAAAAAAAAACCAAAAAACAAACAAACAAACAAAAAAAACACACCCTCCACCCCTTCTGCCTTCTGAAGGCACTACAATTTATTGAAAATATGTGGCTGCAAGTTGCCTTTTTCTTTCCAGATTGGGACACATCTTATGCAATGTATATTAACCTTCATGAGCCATTCCAGGGAACATAAACACTTAGAACCAATACATGTTCAACACATCCTTATTTAAATTATATCCAAGTAGGAGGAATGAAATCTTGCTCTAAGTAACAGGGAAAGTTTCAGTAGCATTCAAGTCCTGAATCAGTAAGATAAGGGATTAAACAAGACATCCACAGGGAGTTTTAGGTAGAAATCATGCATTTTATAACATCTTACACTTAGAAGTTGGATTGAGGAATCTTTTCTCATGACAGGTACATTTCTCAGCAGCCTACTAATGGCTTTCTCCCCACTTCAAGTACTTGAAACTTTTATCTGCTGGTGGAGAACTACTACTACTTAGATGGCAGTTCTACTCCAGCTGGTTAATTTCAAAAGCCCAAGTACTTATTACGAGGCACAGCACGCCATAGCAGTTCTTTGTTTTCATAAACTGTCCAAATAAACTCACTTGTATGAAAGCAACTCCCTGCAAAACATTTAATTTCTTACCTCTGTCTGTACACGCAGCTGATTAGAAAGACCTTCTTTATCTTGCAACAGCCTCTTTTCCGAATTTTTTAGTTTTTCTACAGCATTTTTAAGCTCTAGCAGTTCTTTGGGACCTGCAGCTCCATCTGACTGATGGAATGTGTCTCCTTTATGTCCCGCTGATCTAGCTACCTTAGCATTTTTAGTCGGAACAACATGGGTAATAGCTGCTTTGGGCACTAATATACGAACAGCTTCGACCTCCACTGATTTATCAGCATGTATTTTCCCAAGCTGCAAAACACCAGGACTCAGTGAAGAGACTGTCTTTTTGTGTGGGCTGTGGTGGATGTGATGGTTTGTAGTGGGGGCTCCAGTGACAACTTCCACTGATTCAGTTGTCTCTTCCGTTTCCATGCCATCTCCAGGTCCTCGGATGGGTGATGAGGCATAGTCAACTATAATTTAGAAACACGGGAGGAAAAGTTTACCTTCTTTTATTTTGTCATGGGCTCATTGTAACTCATGAGTTACAAACTCAGTTTCTGCACTCCAGAGGTAAACATTTGGATTTTTACACAGCGTATGCAAGACACTTATTTCCTGCAGCAGTTATCAAAAACGAGTCAGAAATCTAGACAGATAATCACCTATTTAATCTTGTGATGTTCATTAATACTGCTAATACAAAACGCAGTCATTAATCTGAGTTGTATTAATGTTCATTTCATGCTGACATAACAGATAGATGCAAATATGAAAAGGGGCCAGTAAGGAGAAAATTTGTTTGGCAATATTATTCATAGACCAAAAGCAAACCTCAGGTTTGGGGAGCTGACAGAACTAGAGCAGTCTCACTTCAAAAACAACATAATTAAGTGAAAAGCAGCTACTTGCTACATAGCTACTGACAACTTGAGGAGTTTCGCAGACTTTCAGTACTATCATGTTTGTTCTCCACATGAAGGTTTAAGAAAAAACAAACATTTCCACTTCATTTCTAAACAAGAGCCTCCAGCCTTCCCAGAAATGCCGCACTCTGATCTGAATTCCTAAATGTGCTTGGTAAGTTAAATGAACTTCAAGAGATACTAAAATTGCTATGTTTTAAGCTAAAGGAAACATTACAAACTTTCTTTTCCATATAAATCTAGACTGGGAAAGCATATTCAAACAACTGTTCCACCCAGGCTGCCCTTTTTCACTGCAAGTTACAAAATGATTGCTTCCTAGTAACTAAACATGAAAATAATTTTCAACGAAGTCTAGCACAGCTCTGCTCTTTAGAATTCAAGTTAAGATCTAGGCAGACAGAATTAAAGGTATGTGAGCCACTTACCTTTTTCTGGAGATGCCATTTTTTCTTTAGTTTAGTAGTCAGCACTATTAACTTTGTAGATCTGAGGAAAAGGGGAAAAAGGGGAAAAAGGTGTTTGTAACAGTGAGAAGTAATCCTGGATTACCCTATTTGCTAATATAGGCTCTAAACTCCAGTTCAATAGCACAAGGAAGTCCTCTTTACCTGAGGGAGGAGCACTATTTAATCTGAAAAACAAGCAAACAAACAAACAAAAACTATGAAGGACTAAAAGGAGAAGGCTTATGGGACTCTTGGCATTTGTTTCTCTTTCACAGGAGCTGGACTTCAACTCCTAGTCCTTGTTTCCCATTCAGATCCTATCTTCCTTCTTCAAATTTCTCTTTCCAGAGAAATTTCCTTGCCCTTTTTGAGTTAGTCCTCATCTCACTTGCAGGGTAAGATTCATGACCACATAGCGATAATCCAAGATTATCACAGAACCTCAAAAAAAAAAAAAAAAGGGAAATCGTGCACCTTGATTAAGGCAGATTAAGAGGTGAAAAGAAAATATTGGAAATATTGCTTGCTGATCTCCCCTCCCCTCCCCCCAAGTACAGCAAATCCACAGCTAAAACAAGGGTCAGGGCCCTCTGTGGCAGCAGAGACTTACTTTAAGTCAGGAGCAAAACAGTCCACTCAAAATAGCTCAAATCACCACCCTGTCCATTTTCTGTCTTATCCACCAGCTCCATCAACCCTTTTCTTCCTTATGCACCCAGCTCCATCCACCCTTTTCTTCCGCATGCACCCAGCTCCATCCACTCCCAAACCTCCTAGTCACTTACCAGATTTCTAGGATCTGTCACATGTTACATTCATTTCTCAGCTTGCTGTATCCCTGTTTTGCTTTTCCTTTCACTTCTCCCAAGTATTCAGAGGACTTCAGAAAAACCTCCCAAAGCCCTCAATCCCTTTTATTTTACTGCTAACTGAAAAGCTTGAACTACAACGTCTTTGGCTTGTCTCGCTACGGCTCTCTGCCCTGAAAAGAGAACAGTAACAGAGCAGACGTTACCGCCACCTTTCTAGGTCTGTAACCTGTTTTGTGACAAGCAGGCTTATCTTATGTGATTAGCAGAAGGAAAACAGAAGCAACCTCCCCTCCTAGAATTTACTCAAGGAACATACATAGGGACACCTTAGTTGAAAAAGTATCCCCATCTGCTATTCAGCATCAGTCCTTGTAAATTTTTAGTTGATCCTAATTCATCTGGGGAAAATTGGGATAATGAAAACACAGCATCTCAGAAAGAGGTGAGAAAACTCAATAAATCCTGAAGATGGGTCCTGAATAACAGGAATAAATCCTGAATAAGTCTTCACTGATTCACTTGAGACTATCTGTTAACGATCCTACTCCTTAACAGGTCATAACGTGACACTGTTCCTAACTGTTTAAGTGGAAAGTCTCTGCACATAGCAGCCTTTTACTACAGGCAAAGCTACTCCATTGTTTATTGGGTCGTAACCACCGGATGTGCCAGCAAGACGGCCCCAACAAATACCTGGATGCACCCTGACTTGCCGGTTCTCTAAAAGCCTCAAAAAGAGCCGTTTTAACATCGTTCTCCACAGATCTCCGCGGACATCCGATACAGACAGCCCCGCACTAACAAATCCGGGTGGCACCCAGAAAGTCACGGCCAACCCTTTCCTCCTTGCCATCCCCAACCCCCTCAACCGACCGCTGCGAGAGGAGGCGACGCCTTATAGCCCTCCAGCTTCAAGCCCAAGCCCAAGCCGAACAAACCGGCCCCAGCGACCCCAGAGCCGCCCAGATCCCCGGCATGCGGCCCCAGCGCCTCCCCTCACCCCGCAGCGGCTCCGGACGGTCCTGCCGGTTACCGTGGCGTGGCGTGGAGCGTCCCGACTCCGCAACGGCCACAACGGCCGCTGCCGCCCCCTCCTGCCGGCACTTCCGCTTCCTGCCGCTCGCGCGGGGGGCGGTGCCTCGGTTGCCAGGAGAGCGGCCAGCAGCGCCGCCATCATGGTGAGCTGGGCCGGGCCGCGGGGGCGAAGCGGGACCGGGAGGGTTGGGAGGGCGGCTGGTGGCCCCTTGAGGGAAATGCGCTTTAAACAGCTGCTTTTCTCTTATACCCGCCTGGGCTGGGGGCTCGAGGGAGAAGGAGGTGCAGGAGGCTGCGGGGGAAGTGATGAGATATCAGCTAGAAAGGCCGCTGAGGGGGGCCCCTTGCCCAAGGAGGAGCAAGCTCAGGTGCTTTACAGTGCCGGGAGGAACCTTGGGGGTGGATTTTGCCCCCCTGGGCATATATTTTACACACACAGACATACACATACATACATACATATATATGAGATAAGTGCAAAAGATGGGTGATGTATGCTCATCCTCAAATAACAGGGAGGTTATTTAGGTGAAGTCCGTGCTGTGTTGCAGCTGGCTGTCATTGTGCCTGCCCTGTGCTTCCAACCTCCCGTGATTTGTGAGGTGGTATCAAATATGGCCAACTGGGCCATTAAAGTGCATCTTACAGCAACCTCTAACAAGACTCCTAAAGGCAAATTTATTTATTTATTTATTTTCTGAAAAAACTCCAGTGACAGGAACTACATGACCCCATGGCATCATTCTCTTATTTCATTTATAGTTCACCGATCTTTTTTTCACTGTTAGATTCCTTGCTGCAACCAGAGCCAGGGGTTACCCCTGGTGGGTATAACGGTAGCTGATCTTTTACATGTGGGAGAACTTGAAGATCATCACTTTGTGCTCTCTTCTCTTTATGTAATTCTACATTAAACAATTTTTGCCCTTTCAGTATTTTCCTATTGATAGTGTGTCATGAAAGTTTACATTTTTTTACTTTTTCCACTTTATCTTCACTTTTCTTGAAAGAGGCTGTTTAAATTCGACCTTGTATATCAACTGAGGTTTCACTACTGCTGGACAGAGCAAAATATTTGTCTCCTGTTTCTTAGTGCCTGTTAGTCCTAAATTTGCCATTCTTTACTCTTCCAGTTGTACCTCATTGGGCTCTGCTATTTAACTGCAGTCCACTGTAATTCAGATTTTTTTTTTTTTTTGGCTTGTTTTCCCCCATTTTGTACTTGAATAGGATTTCTCGATTGCCATTGTAATATTTTGTTGAATTTCACATCATTTCTTGGTTAATAACATCATTCTGAATTTTACTTCTGTTTGCAGTGTATCTCAGCTTGGTGTCAGTCCAGCTTCTGGAAGTGCATGTGTGCTATTCCAGTGCTATAATGAAAGTATGAAATAATGGCAGACCTGAGACTTATCTTTGTAGGCCCCACTTCAAATAGCCTCCCATTTTTCAAGTATTCCTCCTTACTCCTTCCTATAGTATTTATAACTGCTCTTTAACTCAGGCTACGATTCGCTACTTTTATGGTCAAGATATCAGATAAATTAGGTTAAAAACTTTATCAAAAGCAAATATGTCACATTTATGGATTCTCCATTGCTCAGAAGATTGTTTGCCATGTCAGAAAAGGAAACTGTATGTGATAGGGTTAGTTCTTGACAAATTCATGTTATCTGCTTTTGTTTATCTTATCATCTTCTAGATGCTCAATGACTGACTGTTTAATAACTAGTTTCATTATTATCCCCAAGGTTGCAGGTAGCGTGACTGGCTTCTCCTTTGCAAAATTAATTATTATATTTTCCCTTCTCCAGAGCCCTGCAATTCTCCCTCTAGAGCTGCTCAAAGATACCAGCGCTCTAGGATTTCTTTGGGTAGTGTCCTGAGTACATCAGGGACCATTTTATGTGCTCACCTGAGCAGGTCCAGCTTCTTCAGACAGCTCTTTCTTTCCCTGTGCTGCATTCCTGTTCCCCTGTTAAAACTGGTGGTTACCTCTCTGGTTGTGAGCTGTTCATTTATTTTTGTGCAGCTAAAGTGAGATGAGGTGAGTACATCAGTTTCCCCTGGATTGTGTTTTTCCCTGTTATGTAATAGAGTGCTCTTTCGGTTTTCCTTCCCTTTTACATAGTAGAGAATGCTATTGGTTTCTTTTATAGCTATAAAGTTGCCGGCTTTCCTACTTAGGCATCCTTCCTCTCAACAGTTTCCTAAAATACTGTGAGAGAATTTTGGTAGCTGGAAGATGGGAAAATAGATGTTTTGGGACTATTTTCTACTTACGTAGGTTTGCAGGCTGCATCCCAGGAAAGCAGTGAATTATGTGTCTGTTGGACACTACGGCTTACACACCTGATCCGTGCCAAACATTTTCAAAACGACTTTTCTCAGAAACAGTGAATTCAAAAATAAATTCAAATCTTGTTTTAACAAGCCAAATTTTAGTTTCAGGAACCTAATTATATTCTGACAGTAATGGATTTTCTGGTGGAAAGTTTGTCAGATCTTTGGAACTGTTTTGCTCCCAGGCAGTAGTATAAATTAAGAATTGATCAGTTAGAATACATATATACATACCAAGGAGGGGAAAAAATAAAATAAAAAGCCCCAAAAGTATTACAATATCACAGCCGCAGAAAGAAAAAAAAAATTATAATTGAATCATTTTTAACTAGTTTAACTAATGTATTAAAAAAAAATGCATTTAAATGTATTTGTGTGGGATCCTTACACTTCAGTCATATTCAGTCTCACTGGAAACTGTGTGTATTGTGGAACTGGGTGCATCATTTTGGTGCAAGCTAAGGTAAGGAGAGATGTCCTGAAGCATCCTCAGTGTCTTTGATTTTGTGTAGACAGCACCTTGGCCTAGAGATCTGCTAATTTTTGTAGGCAGTTTTTGTAGTCATTGGGTGGCGTTTTTTCAAATCAACCTAATGTGTTCTGGGATCTTGATTATAAACGGTGACGTGTGCCATGGGTGGACTGTGAGTGACACATTCTGTAGAGGAATCTTTGACTTGGCTGGTGGAAATAGCTATTTAGTGGTAACATTGATGTAATCACCCGCAGAGACATGCTGGAGCCTCATAAAAATACTAGGGTTTTTTTGTTTGTTTTTTTACGAATGAGTTTGTTGTGCTCCGATACATCTGAAACACTCTGAGGAAGAAATGCAACCTCTTATATCCAAGCATCTCATTATATAGATGCAGAGCATTGGTGTAGGTAAGGGCAGCTGCATGCTTGCGTTTCTCTCCTTTTTTAAAACAACTGATTGTACCCCTGCACATCTGACATCTGCAGACCGCATTATAAACAATCTTTGAATGCTGGATGTACAAGTACTGTCCCCATCTTGCATGTAAAGAAATTGAGGCTTACAAAAGCCAAGTGATTTGTCTCATATCATGCCCCATCTGGGGCTTTGGTCTGTGAATGTGGAAGCGTATGTTTAGTGAAATGTGAGCTTCCAAATAGCTTAGCTCTCTAGTTATTCAGAGATTATTAACATGAGGATTTTTAGTTCAGATGGGAAAGAAAAAAAGTGTAATATTTCTAATCAGTTTTGGTTTGTCCATGGAAAAGACTTGTGATCTTGTGATCACGTTTTCATTGAAGCCATTATAAAGGTAATGCAGCTAATGGGGCAGTTGTGGATTATACCCTGGTTTACTGGAGCTTCATTTGGAACCAGTAATTTTGACTATATTTGATTAGCTGGTTAAAGGGGGTAACTGTGCTGAAGATGTGTCATTCTGAGCTGATCGTATGAACAGTCAAAACTTCTACCAAGAGATTTTCCTGAACAAGTGCGTGTGTATAAAATAACTTTTCTTTTAGCAGTTTTCAGCTCTATGTTTATTTTGTTACAAAATAGTTTTTCAAAAAGGACATTTTATTCTTTCTTCTTTCTTTCTTCTTTCCTACTCTGCCTGGAACAGGTGTGAAACCTCCCCAAAAGACACTTTTCTAGCACTTAAGAAGATTTGCATCTTTTCTCTGAGAGCAAAGCTCCATTTCACTAGAACACGGGTCAGTAATCTCAGAGCATTTTCAGCTGTGGTATGACGGTGGCCTGGCACTTCCACTTGTAAACTTGCATAACTGAACCAACACGAAAGCAAGTTTCCTCCCTTAGTAGCTATCTGTAATACACAGCATTTCATCACAGGTAACAGTAAAGCAATTTGTGCAGTATGAGGGGAAAAAACAAGAATAAGTTTATAGGTCTTTAACTGCTTGTTGGATGGTGAAACTTTGTATAGGCATTTAGGAAAATACAGCAGGATTTCTTAGTATTGCTAGGTTGATTCTTGGGCAGTTAGGCAATGTATGTTGCAGAGTATGTGGATAAAATAACAGGCTCTTGTGCAAGCCAAGTGAAAGCAGCTAAAAGAATTCAACTTTCCTGTGAGATGTACCTGATAGAGATCTTCAGGATCTCCTTTTGTCCATCTGTATGATGTTATGTGCTATATAAGATACCACCCTACATATGTGAAGTTGCCAGAATCTGTGTAAGTTATCCTTTTTGTAGCCAAGTCTTGGCTTGCAGAAGTTGTGATCTTCCTAAAAGTAATTTTAAATCCGCTGATCCAAGGATGATGTAGCAGAACTAGATGATAGTCCACAAGACAAAGCTTTCTAGCACCACCTAATGTTAGATTCTGTGTTAATAAATTTTTTTCATTTAGTGCTGCCTGTCTGGATCCTTTAGGTTGTAGGCAGAGTTCTTTCTGTTCAATCGCACCTGTCGCCTTAAAGGCAAGGGATTAGTGAATCTATAAGAAGCTTTTAGACTGTTCAGCTGAGCATTTAATCACAAGTTCATGAAAGAAAGTGACAGTGTAACACAGTATATCCAGATGGGGAACTGATAATTCTCGCTGTTGAGATGAGAAGCAGTGGTAGTAGGAACAGCTATTGGTGCGAGCCATGGCTCTGGCCAAGCCCTTTCTCTGTGAACAGAGAAGCTCTTCAAGCAGAGCTGTTGCTCCAAGGAACAACCCCTAAACGTGCTGTTTCCTGAGTGTACGTGCGATACCTGGCACGTGCTCCCAGCTACGCTGTGTTTGGTTGTGGCATTATCCAGGCGGCAGTCTGAGGTACTGAGACATATGCAACGTGCCTAGATCATTCCATAGTGCTTTGTGGATGGAAGCTGCAAATTCTCTCTCTGCCAGCAAAATGGAAAGGAAAAAAAAATATGTAAAGACTGATTTTTCCCCTGAAGAAAAAGACTTTATTACCCAGGCTATTATGAGGTTTGATTTATAATGTAATCTTATTTACCTCTTACAAGTTTACTAGTGCTGATGCATAGCATGCTAGAAAGTGGTAACAAACATAGCTAGTTTCTTACTCATCATTTCAGAATTTAATTCCAATGGTTAAATGAAGGAAGCGTTGAGACTTTGGACACCAGGTGGTGCCCCTTTATTACAAAGAAGTGGCTCTGCTTTTCCAGAGAGCTTGTTGTAGTTTCTCTACTTGCATGAGGTTCTTGTTT
>VZSV01000025.1:2858622-2884221 GCA_013398735.1 Nothocercus julius
CTTTTATTTTATCTCTCTAGGATATTGTAGCATACCTAGAAGAGAGCCATGTAAGAGAGGGATATACATGTGTAAGGAGCAGAGACATGTTATATGTGCTAGAGGCCACATACCTTTTCTTCTGTGTGAATCACATGCATGTTTAAGTATGAGCCTTTCCTAAATTTAACATCTCTTCTGCTTTTCTCCTTCCTGTGTATCCTTCCCTTGTTGAAGCATCTGGGCATTTTGCTTGTGGAACAGGACTATGCTATTGCATGGATTTTCTGGTTACATAACAGCAATGCCATCCTTGCCTTGTGTGCTGTTCTGTTACTGCATGCTGTTTTTAATAATTGAATCACTGCCTCTAAGTTTGAACGTTCCCAAAGCAGAAGGGAGAGGGAGGGAACTGGGGTCTGGATGCAGCCCTTGCTGCTGCTGAAATTGGAGAGCAGCAGTGGTTGCAGGTGGCAATGACAGAGGCAGTCACTGCCTCAGTATTAGTGGCCCCATCTGGTTCTTTCCACAGGTGTCTGGTTTCCATGCAGGAATGTGGAGCAGCCAGAAGTGGGAAATGGGGATGATCTAATTGAGCTGCCTCTGCCATAGTATCAGAAGGACAAAGTGACCTTGTGATGCCTAAATGAAAATTTTATCTGTTAAGTTGTGCTGCCTTGCTGTGGAAAAAAAAAAAAGATTATTCCCATTTTACAAATAGATAAACTGGGAAAAAAGATCCTCACTTTTTGAGTGTGCTAATTCAGGAAGCAACTCTGAAGATCGGGCTAAGCAACTTAGCTGAAACTGCATGGGACTGAGATCTCTTAGCCCCTATCTGCCTCCACTGGAGACCTCTTTATCTCTGGGGAAGAGCAAGGTCTGCTCAAAACTGTGATGGCAAATGCTCTATGCTCTAGGAAAGGAGTAAAACTTTAAGTCATAAAGCAAATGCTTATTAGACCTAAGCTATCAGAGCTCATTAGGATTGGCGGAGCTTCAGAACATTATTATAATTACCATTTTTCTTCCTGTTTCCTCTGCAAGAATATTTACATTTCTAATATTTTTTTAATTGAAATTGCTGACCAGTTTTTGTCACGAGAACTTCTGTTCATATGTAACTTGTCATTGGTCAGACCTCAGTGTACAGTTATACGGCCACACAGTAATCTGCACAATGTGGTCTGTACCAGTCAAAATCTGAATTTCTCCAGCCGCATTGGAGCTAATATTTAAGACAATCAAAAAAAAAATAGCCTTTGAAATGTTTTTTTTTTTTTTTTTTTTTCCCCTGCAGATAGAGCACAGGTTGAATGTTGAAAATAGGATGCGTATGGGTAGTATCTGTAACCCTGTTGCCTTTTTTGAGGTTATGTGCATACACTGGCCTTTTACTTCAATGTCAGTGGCCTGTCTTTCAGCAGGGCTAGTTGTGCCCCTCTGGATGATTTTGTAAAGCAGCTAAGATGCATGCTCTAAATGTGATTATGCAGGTGGCCTGAGTCTGCAGCGTGACTTGTATTACAAATGCTTCACTGCGTCAGAGAAGAGCTCCGTTTTCACTGAAATCAGTGTCAGACTCTTCTTGAATTCACTGGGGGCACTTAGGTAAATGCTGAGCGCTGATGCCTTTCTCCCTCCTGCTTTTAGGGAAATTATATGTAATTATATAATTAAAGAGCACAATAATATGACTTATGATCTTTATTCTTTTTACGGTGCAACTGATAGCATGCTTTAAATGAGGAAGGATACCTCTAAAGACAGGCAAAGTCTAGCTGGTCTTTGCAGAGCAGTGAGCAGCAGTACAGGTGTTTTTGAAAAATGTGTTCTGACATTGTTAGAAAAATAACGTGAATCTTGTAATTAAGTACTTAATTGTGACATGTAGTTGCAACAGACTGGAGTGAAAGTATGGAAGCTTTGAGGCTTGCCTCTCCTGCACGAGCCTTTTAAAAATCTATACTGATTTCATTGAGCACTCCGAAGTATTCATAGGAAGCTTGGGGAATTCACCTGGTCTCATAAAAGAAGATTTCTTGCTTAGTAAGTTGATAAAACAGCCAGCTAACTTGGCTGATATGAGGAGAGGACACAGATTCTTAAATCTGAGGAGAATGGGGCCTCCAGCCTTCTAGAGCTGTGTTCATCAAGGCCTCTGAGCATGTGGGGGTTATTTACTGAACTGGGATCCCAGGCAAGGGTGAAGATGCATTTCATCAGCGGCACAGAGCCTGAAGGATCCCCGTGTTACTTGGCAGCAGATGGTTTGGGCAGCAGGAGCCCTATAAGCACATAGTCCAAAAGGCATCTGAGGAGCGCAGGAGCCAGCAGTAGTGGGAGTTACATACATAATGGTGCTGCTCTAGAGGAGCTGTGCCTGCGTGCAGCAGGGTGAGTGCTGTAGTATGTTTGACTTGCTCACTAGGGTCTGAGTGATGATTAAGAATTGGAATAGTTTAAATATTAATTGCCAGTATTTAGTTAGCTCGAAATAGTTGTCTGGAATTACTGTGACATTTTCTATAGGCAGGATTTACTTTACACAAGGGAGGAAGAACAAGATCTGCTTACAGAATTCACCAGCGAGTTTCTGACATTGTTTGCTTGAATATGAGGTTTTGATTGAGAATTGTCTCCAGTCAAGACACCGTCATGTGAGACTGCAATTGCCAAATGTTTCTCAATTTGCGAAGTGATCTTTTGTTTATTTTTTTTCCTTTTTGACTGTCTGAAGAAAAGCCTGTTGAGAAAGTGGTGGGAGGTCCAAAAGCAGCGAGGGGGCTGCAGAATTGGTGTTCTAAAAATTATACCAGCTCATGTGTCAGAAACTTGAGGAGTAGAAGAAGAGGAGGAGGAGGAAAACGCATTTGAAGAGACAGAGCTAATTAAATGCTCTTTCTGCACAGTGTTGTGGGTTTAAGTTTTGCCTGGAAAATAATTCTGCATTACAGGAACTGGGGAGGTAGAAGATGGGTTGAACACAACACCTTAATAAATGTGCATCACTGAGGATGTGTTTTTGTGATTTAAGGTGCATTATAATGCTGAAAATGAGAGCCTGTCACTCAAATTGTGTTTACTGTTATATATTAAATATATCTGAATTCTTCTTGTTTCTGTGGTGCAAGGCTTTCACAAACAGAGTGGCTTAGCAACTTTCTGCACTTGTCTCTTCTTTCATTCCCTTTCTTTTTCCCACAAATTGAGCTTTTTTTTTTTTCTTTTGTTTTAAAGAGTTCTTAATGAGGAAAATTACTTGTAACATGCACATAGAATGGTCACATAGCTGCTTTCTGCCTGTTTGCCTTGGAAGCCAAAGTTTATGTTGATCCTAGCCTGCGCCTGTTTATCAGACCTCTGGTAAACAGACCTCTGATCAGACCTCATGGCAGTAAGTTTGGAAAGTGCTGGCAGATTTCAGATGAGTTTGGCAGAGAGATAGATATTTTTAAGATAGTGATGTTCTTAAGCGATCTTAAGATAGTGATGAGGGAGTGAGGTGAAGAGACCCCCTGAAGCATCCTTAAAGAAAGACTTTGGTGTCAACACTAGTTAGACACCAGAGAATCCAGATGGATGCGAGCCTTTATTCAATGCCTGAGCTAAAGAGAAGCTGCAGACAAAACACAGGAATCAGAAACCTGAGTATAGAGAACCAGACATTATTCTTGGTGCTTGCAGAACTGCTTGTCATTTAGTAAGTGCTAAAGAGAGATACAGAATAGGATTTTAGTAATGTACATACTTAGGCTTGTGGAGTACTGCAGTTATAGAGGCCTTTTTGCTGAGTCAGTCTGAAGGGCGTGCAGTGCCTGCAGTGGCAATGAAAGATGTAGCTGATAGAATAGCAAGTGCTTTGCTCTGTGATAAAGTAAGGCCATCCATTTTGCCAACCATTCCTTTGCTCTCTGAGGCATCTCTCTGTAGCAGGCTAGAAATCAATTTTACAGAAAGAAGTCAAGCTGTGTATTTTGTGTAATCCAGAATTGATTCATAGCTCTTATTGTGAAAGTACTCCTTTTGTTTACTAGTGTCCAGAATGTGGCAAGCCCTCTGTATATAGACAACCGATGCCTGTCATACCCTTTCTTTTACATGAGAAGATTCAGACTTCTTAAAAAATACCATATAATTTTTTTTTAATACCTATATTACATATAGAGATACAGGTGTGTTTATACATATCCAAAATATATAAAGTATTTCTGGGGTCCTTCTGAAAACTGGCCCTTCTGTGATGCTGTTTATATCTGCAGCCTGCTGGGGGAGTAGAAGTCTGTGAGTAGCTGCCTTTGAGGAAGGTGGCGATAAATCCAGCTGCAACTCCTGATTCTTGCTCTTCAGACTAGCAGTTTTTACAGTGAGCAGCTTCCTTTGTATTGAAGTGGTCGATTTAAACCTGCTGTGGTGAGTGTTCTGGAAAATTGAGTGATCTGAGATTTATGAGCTTTGAGGAGCTATTTCAATTAATTCATAACTGGACTTGGATACCTATTATTAGAGGTTGACTATATGCCCACAGAATTATCTCCTGGATGCAATTGTGAGATGCATTTTTTTTGTGGAAGGTAGCTGGTCAGGTCCCCCACTTCAGCCCCATGTCTGAAGAGGTGTCTGTCTAAAAATGCACCAAAACACACTGCAAGAGTTATCTTTTGGTGCAGCTTACAAAGATGAAGGGTAAGAAAAAAGCTACCTCTTGACTGGCCATTTCAGCAATTCTACTCTTAGCCAAAGAGAGTGCTCAGCAAGGGAAACTTGAGTTTTCCCTTGAACTGTAAGTACATGCTGCCACAGCAGATTACCTCACGCTGGAGTTGTTGAGTTTCGCGATACGTTCACCTGAGAAGTCTTAAAATAATTGTATCTTCATCATTTTCTACTATCTCATCTTCTGTAAAACCAAGGTTCTCGTTCTCCCCAAATACTTGAGAATCTCATCAGAGTGGTTTTGCGGCGCAGGTTGTGAAAGAAACGTTTCTCTTAAAATAATTGCCAGAATTTTAGTAAGTTTTGGGGCGATCTTTTGGCACAATCTTTCCAGACTGTTTTCTTCGTATATTAGGAGAAATACTCATTCATTGTGAGAATTATTCTTGCCTGCTAGCCTACTCTGTTCCCTGTAGTTTTCCCAGAAACAGCTGGTTTCTGGATCAGTGTTCTCAGATGCAGGATTTCCCAATATCAGCCTTAAGTGTTATGAACTGCAAAATACAGATGTCAACATGGATCTGTTTGGCTGTAGTCCAGCTTCTGCTGAGGTTGGCGCGATCTTTTTATTGCTCCATCGGAAGTTGATTCAGGCCCTTGGACTCTCTCTCTCTCTCTGATCCTGTTTCAGAATGAATCAAAGAAGTAGCAGGCATGAAGCTTCTCACTGCCAACCTAGTGATACTCCATGACTCCTAAACTTGTAAATATTTGGGCAGCAGGCCATGAGCCAGTGTCAAATATTTCATTCAGGGGAAAGTTCCCAGTAGCATGTGATGGCCTGAATAGAGACAGCCACCCGAACATAAAGATGCTTTTGCTATCTTTGGATATATCGGGGCTTTCCTAATTTTAAGAAATATTTTGATACTATATCATGTGAAATTTCCTTGAGTAGGAAGCGCAGAGGGTCACAGTGCATTGCTGGCTGATAACTAAGCACAGCTGGTTGTTCCCAGGCAATTACACATCACAGAAGTTACAGCTCAAAAGCTTAAGGTGGCCAACAAGCCAAAAAATACTAACTTCAACCTTATTAAAAATCACTACTATTCCTTCCCTCTAGCAAAGTTTTAATAAAAATCTTGTCCATTCAGCAGCAAGGGGAAATCATCTAAATTCCCCTCTCTTAGCCTACAATGAGCCTAAAAGTGCCTATGACCACTAGAAAATTAGTTCTCTAGCTCCTGATTCCCTGCTATTTCCATATTAAGATAAACTCTAGGATGAAATTTCTAGACCAAACCAGATGAAAACACCAAACACACACCGAAGAATAGTGAAGTGCAGTGGTAGTCAGAAGACAGCTTGAAGCTGGGCTAACCATGGTGGGATACATTTCTGCTCAGTTGAGGTGGAAGGAATGAGCTGGCTCTTCTGCCTTTCCATGCAAGTTCCCTCATCCCTGAGCTAGTGTTTTGCTGTTCTCCTGCTCCTTGTGAAAAACTTTGAAGATTCTCCTTTGGTCTTGCCATGGAACAGAAGCCCACTGGAAGTCTCCCATTTTTCCTGGCGAGATTATGAAGCCTTCTGCTCTCTGGTTGTGAGCTTCCTCAGCAGCTGCGTCGCAGATGAACCCTTTCCCCCTGTAGCAGGGTGTTGTGAGCACAGGTCTTTCCCATGTGCCTGGATTGAGCTTTCAGGTGGTAGCGCAGGACATGGGATGACGACCACCTCCCTCACTTCCAGAGCACAGAATTTCATTTGGTTGATCCAGCCTTCCCTCAGCAAGTGCTTCACATGTGCAGAGAGACGTGCAGCACACCCTCCCACTGCATATTTGCACATACACATACATACAAACAAAACTAAACTAGCCAAACCTAGAGGTGAATCAAGCTCCATTTCTCTGTGGCTTGTGAGAGAATGAAGAAAGAGAAAGATTATTCTTTCCATCTTCACAGTAGGTGAAACCTTGACACCCTGGAGTTTGTTATGGGATTAGGGGCTGTAAAAGAAGTGATCTAAAGCAACAACTCTGCAAGTCACAGTAGCAATTATGTGATTTATATTTATATACTTTTTTTTTCTTTCTTTTTTAATACTAGTATTTTTTCCAGTGAAGTGAAATCTCTTAGGAAAAAAACAAATTACTTCTGTCTGATTAGGAATTGCTTGCTTAATTATGTAGTCATAACAGCGGAGGCTGAGTGTAGTGATGAGGGTACGGATAAATGCCTGGAAACTTAGATTTTAGGGGGAGAATTTTCTGAGTTGTAAAGTATTCATAGATTTACTTGAATTATTGTGAGTTGAGTTGCTCACGGTGATTTGACTGGTGTCCAATGCATTTTTCAGATATTTCTGTGAGTAATGGAGTGCCAGAGCTCTGTCCACTCCAGGCCTGTGAAACCTTTGACTTTGAGGACTCAGTGCTCATCCAGAGCATTGGAGTATATTGAACGTGCTGCTGTCTTCAATCAGTCCCTTCTGGACAAGGTTTTCTTGGTGAAATTCCTTTGCTAAGAGAATGAACAGAAACCAGGGATTAATGTAGCATGGGTAGCACATTCTCATCTTTGAGACTCCCCTCTCGACCGCAGGGTAGGACAGCAGTAGAAGAATAGGCAAGATGTTTTTTTGCTCTCCTAGTTCTGTTGGTGGAACATTTTAATGGCAGATGAAAATAAACACAAAAGAATTTCCAGATTGCAAAGCTTTAGTATTTTATTGCAATCCTTAGGATATTTGATGGGAAGTGGAGTGTTGTTTGTATCTGTTTTTGCCTTCAAAATCCTATTCCTGAGGTAAATCAAAGTCTCGGTCCTTGTTTAAAAAGGAGCAAGTATTATGAACTTAACATACCCTTACTTTATTAAGCCTATGATTTTAAGCTGGTTGATGCTTTGATGGCTTGGAAGGATAATGTTACAGTGATGCCTGGGAATGGCTCACCAGAATATGTTCACTTTATTCTATGTCATGATACTGCATTGAGGGTTCTCTTGAGTCATTATAAGACTATAGGCATAAATCTGTGATAGTGGAATTACAGACCTCTTCCCTTTTACATTGCACTTGTTTCCCAGGATCTTCAAGTTACTTTGAATCTTGAAATCCTTCATTTTGCATTGTGAAACAATCTACCTATTCAAAAACAGAATTTATTATTTTTTGCAGAGTTTCCCATAAACTGTTATTTTCTGTTAATGTAATGTTGTATTCTGAGTATTTGAAAAATATATTGATTGTGGTGATTTTATGTCCATAAAGCAGAGGAAGTTGTAATTCTGACCCACGACAAGCTTTCCAGAGTTTGTTTTGATCACCATAGAAATCTATTAGCTCTCCATATTTCCCACACATAAAATAATAATCTGTTCAGATTTTCCTGCTTGTTGCTCGTTTGCTTGTTCATATAAATGTTACTTGCCTGAGGCAAATAAGCATGTGGAAATTTTGAAGTTGTGTTAAAATGAAAATTAGTGTCATCTTTGACAACCACTACCTAGAAAGCACATTTAAAAGTGATGCAACAGCGTAACATAATTACAATGGCAAAAAGTAACACAGTTTTTCTATGTCTTGCTGTTATGAGGAAGCACTGATGAAGGGTGGTGCATGCTTTATTACTTCATAGTCCACTACTCAATTCTTGGAGCTGTTCTGGTAAAACAAGAGCCTGTTTTTCCTTTTAGATGACCTCTTTGGTAACGGACCAGTTTGGAAAGGTGCTTTGTAACATGCATCACCGACAAGATGATGGACTCATTAATCAAGTGCTGTGTTTTGTCTTCAGCAATATGAGCAGATTTAAGATCAAGGTTGAAATCTGTCATTTATTATTGCCTACCGTCTCTCATTATTGCTTACTGCCAAGGATGTGTCTATATGAAATAATTAAAGTATGAGTTTTTGGGCATAGGGAAGTATTTGTTCTAGCTTATGTATTTCTAGAAGGATGGCAGCAGCAGTGAGGACGAGCGCGGCTGGTCAAGTGCCTAGGGAGGTTTTGTGCCAAGTCCTGCGCCCAGTTTAAACAGCAGTGGTTTAACTGGTGTCAAGGGCTGTAGTGTAGAGGTGATACTCGAGTTAATTCTAAAGCAGCTAGTTGAAGCAGTGTGCTCATTGCTGTGCCGACTTCTAAATTGTAGGAGATGGTAGCTAGCAAGGGAAGGGATGACGCTTGTCGGGGTAAGCAGATCTAGTGGTGATAGGCTCACCGTGGAGCAACAACATTCACTAGTGATTTTTTTGACTTGCAAAAGTAACAAGTGCAAAAACGTTTTTTAATTGTGTGTCTGAATATACAAAAACGTGTCTGATTGCTGTGCTAACCTTTCCCCCCCCCACTTTTCTTTTCCAGAGTCAAGCTGACAGATTTGCTTTCATTGCTGAATGGTATGACCCAAATGCTTCGCTGTTCCGACGCTATGAGCTTCTGTATTATCCAAAAGATGGATCAGTAGAAATGGTAAGGATAAGAGAAAAAAAAATCCTGTTTTCATAAGCGTAATATCCAGTTAAACAGTTTATAAAATGGCAAGAGGCTACCTATGGTGCAGTTTTAAATTCCAAGAAATTATAATGTATTTTAAGGCATCCCTTGCTCTCCTTCTAAAGCTAAAACAAAAGCAGAGATACCAGTTCACAGTGGAGCATGTGGAAGAACTTCCATGTTTACAAATTTATTCTTGAAAGCTTGTTTTGGCATGGATAGATGTATTTTCACAAATCCAATTTTACTTAATCTCTACTGGGGTTTTAATACTGAAACTCAGCAGCACTGACCTATGGCATGAAAAACAAAGTGAAACAGATTCCAAACAAGGACATAAGCTTCAGATGGAAAGCTACAATTCTCTGAAGAGTGAAATGTAAAAAGTGTTACCAAAGCAGATGAAATTGCAAACTGCTGTTAGTTCAGTTTTAATGCAAAGAAGTGTGATTCAGACAGTGGCATCCAGTTTTTCCATCAGTGGTGCTTACAAAGATCTTTCTGGCTTTAGATTCCTACAAATACTGTCTTTACCTGCACTACCAACAAACAAGCAATTTTCAGCAGCAGGAATATCTATGAAAAAGTAGTATGCATAGGAAAGATAAGAACAATAAACCAGCCAGGGCTTTGGGATCCCATCGGTGAATGGTTGGACCCAGTGTCTTCCGATTTTTAATGGAGACCTAAGGGATTTGAGAGTGGCCTAAATGGAAGTAAAATTAACAAGGGGGAATATGCAGATCTTTGGTTTTCCTACTGAAAGCATCATGTGTAGAAATAAGAAAGTTAGCAGAATCTCTGCTTTCTTACCCAAACTGCTGCACACTGACACTATGGCACACACCTGTGTGAGGAGATGCTCGTTGCACTTTTCAGTGATAGTCTGTTTAAACAAGCTCTACCACAATAATATCCCTTTAAAGTCAGTTCTTTCTATGTTGTCTGTGTGTGCACAGTTGTCAAAATCTGAGCATTTGGGTTTATTTTATTTTTATTTTTTTTTCCAGAGACAGTTTAGATAATCAGTCAGGAGCCGTAATAATCTTCCTACACAACCGTGTGTAGGCTGGTAAAACTGTTGTTCATTTCACCTAGATGTCTCAAAACCAAAAGATTTCAAGGTGCTCTTAAGCTCTCTTAACTCGTTATGTACCAAACACCTGTGACTTGTTAAACTGTATTAATTGCTTTCTGGTGAAGATAGTATCATGTGTGCACAGTCATGAGCATATGCATGTCACACCTCTGCAGCATCTCACAAAATCAGTTTTGAGGATAAATTTGTGGAGAGATTAAATTTTGAGTTTTCTCCTGGATTTTTAAAAAAAATTTTGCAAAATTTTGGTGATATTTTTCCATTACTTCCTAGTTCTTCTATATCTTTTCGTATCGTCCTGGGAAGATGATGGCTGCCTGCTCTTCCTTCTAAGATATCTAAGGAGAAGGGAGGTGATGGACGCGAGATGACTCCTTCCTGCTTATGGGAAAGGTGTTTCATCTCCTTTATGACCTCCCCAATGGGGACTCTCTTTTAAGACATCTCCGCTGAGGCTGGAACAGAGCTATTGAAGCCTTGTGCTGTGTGAAAGCCTTCCCATCCTCAGCTTTGCTCTTCTTCTTTCTCCATCCTTCATGACTTGGTTGTTCCAAGAAGGAAGGTGACAGTAGGAACAGTGAGACAAGTTTCCAGCTGTCTCTGCAGCCTTCAGGAGATAGCACACGTTTTTGTCCAAGGACAGAGAGTGACTGTAGTGAGCAGACTGGATCTCTTAACAGAGACATGCTAATTCTCTGATTTTTCCATAGTTAATATCTCCCATGGCGAATTCTTAGGTCTTTAACAACTTAACTTTTTATGGGAGATTTGCTAAAAAGAGAGAAAAAATCTTTAAAAAGGACTGAATCTTAGCAGAGGATTATTTTGATTCAGATAACTCAGCTGTACATGTAATGTGAGAGAAGGGAAGGGGAAAAAAAAGGCAATCTAAACAGCATTATATTTCTTCCACTCTGGCTTATAGTTTGCATTTTAAATAGATCTAAAGATACACTGTAAAGAAGAATTCTTTAACACAGGTGGATGTCTTTTTTTTTCTCTTCTTCTTCCTCTTTGTTCTCTGTTGGAGTAGCGATAAATATCTGGGGACCCCCTTTCTAGCAACTGTTCCCAAAATGACCAAGGAAATATTCAGATTTTTAGTCAAGATACTGAACAATTTTAATGTGATCAAGCCAGTTAATGAAACTCCTGGCCAAGACCATGGAAAACCAGGCAGCTGATTTCAGGTGATGTTTTTCAGCATGTTGCCATTTCATTCCCTCCTAGTCTTGAATAAAGGATGCTGAGAATGAGCACACATGAGAAGGCTGAAGAAGTTTCAGCAGGGAGGGATTCTTGCTTGTAATCCTGCTTCAACAGAAGGAAGTATCAAAGTAATTTGTATGTTCTGCATCTTCAAAGTTTTGGCTGTCCTGCAAAAACTTAAGATACTTCTAGCCCAAACTTGAAACAGAAGAGAAATGTGTTCAAACGTTTAGATCATAGAAGAGTGTGTAATTCCGCTCTGAATGTTTTTCCCAAAATATTAGGGAAGGAATTTCTTTCTTTTCACACCATTCTAGTTTATGTACCACCACAGTGGAGGTTAGTGCTTGCAATTCAAGACGAGGAAGGGGAAGGTTGGGCTGAAGAGGGCAAAACTCTCCTTTTGATAGGATTCTACTTCCCTAGGAGCCTGAAGGGATCTTTAATTATGTGCAGTGGAGAAGGAAGTGTTTGTCAGGTTGCCTTTAGTGCTTTGCCAGCCCACCCAGAAAACTGCACATTATCATCTTGCCCAGAATGAGGACACACCACTAAATCAGCCTGACAGGCGTTTGGGGCTGGCAGCTCCAGGCAGTGAGAGGGAGCTTCGCAACCCCATGCTGGAACCCTCCATCCATCCGTCCATCCATCTATCCATCTATCCATCCATCCATCCATCCATCCATCCCTAATTCGGCGTCATAGGCGGTACAAGTAAGGCATAGCATTGATGGCCTGAAGAAGAGCCCTGTCACAGCGCGTATTGTGGTCGTTTCTGTAGCATGTCGCTGGTCTGTGAAGCATCATGGATCTGTTGAGGGGAACTCTCTGTGAGCCCGGCAGAGATGCCCACTCAGCACCCAAACTGTTTATCACAGCTTGGAAGGGCAGAAATGGTGGTGAAATAAAAATGCACAGCGAGTTGTCAGCCCAGGACTGTTAAAATGGAACAAATTTGTAACTGTGATTTAATTTCCTGAGCATTTCTGCTACATGTGCAGGTTCAAAGGGCTAGGAATTAAATCAATTCAGTGATGACACTCAATCCCAGAATCCTTGGAAATTTCAATAGGTAAAGGTTATGCTGGGTTTTCCCCCAGTTTAAATCTTGTGCTCTACTAGTTTTTGATCTTCTTTTCTCTGCAGTATGATGTGAAGAACCATCGCACCTTTCTGAAGCGCACCAAGTATGACAGCTTACACCTTGAGGATTTGTTTGTGGGCAACAAAATTACTGTTTTTTCTCGTCATCTTTCTTTAGTAGACTATGGGGATCAATACACAGCCCGCAAGCTGGGCAGCCGCAAAGAGAGGTAAGAAAAGAGAAGTTTTGCAATATGATAAGGGTTTCAGAGTATTTGGTCTTTCCTGGAATTAGGAGAAGGTTTGTGGGGCAATGGGAGAGGAGGGTGTAGTGACAAGTTTGCCTCTGGCTTGAAGTGATGTAACATGGTGATAGCTGGAAAGAAGCAAAGTGGTCCTGGCTTGTGGGCAAATCTGTGACTGTTCCTTCCCCCTGCTAAAACATCAGCTTACCCAGATGTCAACTGCTGCCTCCTCCATGTCCCCAGGGGAGAGCAAGAGGGGAAAGAGAAAACCTTTGGGGTCCAGTTCAACTGTTCTTCCTTGTGACCCCCTTTTGGTTACAGCTGTGTTGTGTGCATCCTGCTGGGGCAGCCCTGGAGCCTGCTTGGCTTGGAAGGACTGAATCTTGAAGGGCTTTGTCACCTGCCTCACTGGAGGCAGTGCAGAAGCCTTGTGATCCACAGGTTTATGCCGAGACAGTCAGATGTGCTTTTTATTAGCAGTCGTAATTGAAAACCGTAGAAAGAGGATTAAGAGAGAGGATTGTTCCCATTCTCCATTGCTTTTCCCTCCATGAAGGATTTTCTTCTGGGATTTTTTCAGCATCTCCAAATCCCAGCATGCATGAGGACAGGAAGGATAGAATGCGAATGTCAAGAAAACCTATTGGCTTGTTTGTTGGGACAAACAAAACATTATAAGTTCATTTATATGAATGACATAATTTATTCAGACATAATGACATTATTAACTCAGACATCATTTATAGTGTCAGAAGATAAGACTCATGATCTCCTTCTGCTGGCAGGTCTGGTTTAGAAAAGACACTAATAGTCCAAAACCAAAATTATTAGCAGAGACTTAATAAAATGACAATAAGATTAATTTATAATGGATTTAAGTGTTCTGACTGCAGTGCAGATAACTTCTAAATTTGCAAAATAGATGAGTTTAGTCCCGGCATATTTTTGGAAAGCACGTGAAATATGATGGTCCAGTGAGCCCCATTTGGCTTGTTTCTTTCTCCCTCCTCCTGTCTGCACTTATTTTAACTCTTTCTGAGGAAGTGTCTCTAACCAGGCAGGGAGGAAGAGTTCAATAGGATGGCACAGAAAGGTTCCCTGGAAAATGACTGCCATAGTAACTTTACAGAGGGAGTTCTCCTGGCACTCCTCTCTGAACTGGAGTTGGGATGGATGAGGGGATAGCAAAGGAGGTACTGAACAGCAGGGGACGGTTGCCGAATACTTAACTGCTCTCTCTGTTTCTCAGTGGCACCTTTGATATAAAAAACATATAAAGCCAGACCTGATTTATCCATTTACCCTCTTACAATTGTGTTTTTCCTCCTCTGCCTAAAGTAGCCTAAGACTTGGTGTTGATGCAGTTTATACCAAGGAAGGTATCAGGAAGCTTATAGTGACACAGCACATTGATCTTACTGTAGAGGAGCGGCTGTAGCTGTGTGCAGCAGTGCCTCAGTGGTGTCCCTGAAGTGGCCCTGGGACAGGGGATGAGGTTTTACCCTGCTCTGTGGAAGGGAGAAAGGGAATTTATGACATGGCAGCTGTTTGGAAACCATTCCAGGAATGCTGGTGGAAAGATAGCACAGATATGCAAGTGGTGGAGATAGTGCGAATGGCCCAAAGGTGCATGGGGAATTGCATCTTAAAACAGCCAGGCAAGAGATCCTCAAAACCCTATTCCTCCACGGAAACTGCCTTTCGCTCAGCAAACAGGCCGCTCAAAAGAGCCCTTGGGGAAAGTGGCTGCTTATGCGGTGTTTGTCCTTTTGGCCTGGCCCTAGAAGGTTTTACAGCAGTGATTAGCTAAGTAGATAAAGTAAGATTTATGCAATATAGATGATAATTCCTAAAAATAAATTGTAGGAGGACTTCTGCTAATAATTTTGTGGCTGTTGCCTGAGGCAGAACATTTTCCCATCTTTTCTTGCCTTTGTGCCGTGCAAGACAATCTACGCTTCAGCTCTGATTTGGAAAATCTCTTACATACTTTGGTCACTGAATATGCATGCACACAGGCTCAGCAAATGCCCACGAGGGAGCCTGAGGACTGTGCTTCAAAAATCGCAAATGTTTTGAATGAAGGACACTTGTTCTTGTTAGTAAATCAAGCTAACGTGACTCCAGGCGCACAGAAGACAAAGTAGATGGGTAAAAACAGCCATTTTTTTCGTAGCTCTTTTTTTGAATTAGGCTAAAATTGTTTAGACAGTGCTAAAAAGGAAAACAAACTGCAATGCAGTTTCATTTTTTACATCTACATTTCTTCTATCCTGGGTCAATTTTTAGATAATACGGCCATATTTTAATGTTCTTCCTCACTCCTTTCCCAATGCTTTTTAAGGAACTATCGCAGGCAATGAGCAGAAGCACACTCTTACTTAGAAATGCACCACGTAAGGAAACATGGGCGTGAGAAGGGGATTTCTGTTTCTCTAGTTCTTCACTTGTTATCCTGGGTGACTTGTAACCCAAGGTAACTGTTTGCCTGACAAGGGTGTCCCTTCTAAGTTGACTATGCTTAGAGTCAGTTACTGTTGCAGTTCTTGAAAAATCATGTGGCAAGCAGAAATATTTGAATTCTTTTCTGTCTGGTTGTGTTATTCATATGCTTCCAGTCACTGACATATCAGTGTTTCCTCCACTACAAGACATAAAGTATTCTACATGCAGCAGGCCTATCATTAGAAATAAGTAGGTCTCACGTGCCTAGCCATAGCATGTGCTGTGCACCATTCCTTTGATCAGTTCCCATCTTCTGTTTTTTAGTACTCGTTGGAGTGCTGTCGTACAATCCTTCTGAAAATGTAAGCAAATGAGCTTAATTTTCATTCCCTCCTCTTTGTTCCTAGACATAAAACTGTTTCAAAATGTACTTTGTGGGCTACATCATGTCAAACCACAATAAACATATTGCTAATTAAAACTAAAAATAGGGCACTTGAATCCAAATGCAATCTCAGGAGCAGTGCTCAGTATTCTGTATTGTGCTGCTTCTTTCCCTGCACACCTCTGAGAAACACTCACTGAAGTGTCACAGCTTATATACCAATGCTGGGGGAAAAAAAAAATGGTAACAGTTGCTTATTATAGTTTGTATTAACATCTTCTAGGTAAATTACTTCATAAAATAGTGTTCCATTACCTACTGCTAGAAATTATAGTTTTGGTAGAAAGTTTTAAATTAGAAAAGTAAAGGACAGATTGTTCCTGTTTGAGGAAATCTGAGTTTGTTTCTGAGCTCTGAAGACAATCTATATCTTTCCCTTTCAGAGGAAATATCAGATGCATCAACACGTCCCCCTTTCCTTTTCCGAATATCTCCCTTCCTTTAGTTTTACTGTGGGATAGGCTCTGTTTATTCCTAAAACTTGTGAAATCACTTCAGGTTCAAAGTAAATGTAGTGGAAACTGACTCACCGCCTGTAACCTCAGCATTTTTTAACTGATTATAATATATTCTTCTGAACCTAACGTCTGTTTTCCATGCTATGCTGGTAAATGAAATAAGAAATTTTCAGTTATTTGCCTTTCTTTTATGAGAGCACTGCGATAAATTATTTTGGGTAGCCTTCATTATTGGGAACAGGATGAAAGATGGAAGGAGTTCTTTAGGACTGTCAGAGATGTGGAGTCTCAGGGATACGTAGCTGAATAAATCGGTTGATTTGTAAGCTGAGCACATTTGAGGCTGACTCACCACAAGATGCATACAAACAGAAATAGGCCTTTTACAGACCTGCTTTTAGAGCACATTATTTTGGATTAATAATGCGTTTAGTCTGGACAGTATACTTGATCCTATGTAAAGCATACTGATTCTCCAGTCTGGCCTGGAGAAATGTACTGTATAAGAAGATGGTTATGGAGAAGACAGGATGTGCTCGGGTACAAGGATGTAAGGGAGAAAGTAGAGATTTTTGTCTTGGTCTCCCTTAGAATATACCTGTCAGTCAGTAAAGGAGACGGGCTAGCTCCTTCCTTTAAGCTTTTATTGCATCTATTAAAGGTATTGGATATTTTACATGCAAATTATATGTCAGGAAGTATACTGTACCAAGCACAGTGGGAGCCTCCTCTGAGGGCCTCCAAGTGTTCTAAATGAAATAATAAAATAATCATTTTATATGGGAGAAGGTAGCTGGTTGCTGTGGAATAGAAGTGCACATTAGCTAATGCAAGAAGTAACCAGGTTGCTAGCCCTGAGAGTGAGGGGAGGAGTGGGTAAATAGCAACTGTGCTGGAACATTATAGGCTAACTGGGCTAGAAAGCTGAGGAAAATGTAATGTGCAAAACTTGTCCTTATCTGAACAATGTCTTGAACAGGCATTCAGGAGCAGCGTGGAAATTGATGAGACACTGGGATGAGGATGCTTGACTGTGGCAGAAATTTTCCCTTTGATGTGATGGTTTTTGTCTGAATATAAACTCAATTTGTATATTAAATGCTGTAAGGAAAGTAGTGTTCACTCTATCTCTCTGCTCTTTTTTCTTTTTTTCCAGAACGCTGGCTCTCATTAAACCTGATGCAATACCTAAGTTGGGAGAATTAATTGATATCATTATTAATGCAGGATTTACAATAACTAAGGCCAAAATGATGCTGCTTTCAAGGTAAGAAAATTTTAAGGTTAGCTATATAGGATTGGAAAATTATTTTAGCATTTAAGGGTATTCTTTGAAGTTATTCCGTGTTGTTCCACACATTAAGTCCATTCCAGTGAGTAATAAAGGGAAGACTCATCTGTTTCATAATCATGTGTAGGTTTCTGAAAGCGTGTAGAGAATTAAGCTAAGTGCTGCAAACGTTCTGTGCAAAAGCATACGGGTGAATATCTCAGTATGAATCCAGGGTGACTAGTAAGCTTCAGCAAGTCCGTAATATTTGTTAATGACAGGTTTCTACATCTTCACCCTATGGCTTTGTGATGCAAACTATATTGCTAATTATAAGAGTTGTCTTTTAAAGCATTTGTTGGTGGTGTTTTTTTTGCCTCTCAGTAAATCCATCCGCTTAATTTGTGCTCCCAGATCATGACTAGAAGACCCCAGCAAAGCAAGGCATCTTTTGATGGAATGTATGGAAGGGTTGGAAAGATTTTACCCATGTTTCTTCCCAATCCCCTCCCCTGTCCACCCTACTGCTGCCCTCAGCCACAAGATAAAAAGAAAACATGTTGCGAAAGAAAGAACATAGTGGTGAATTTACTGTGGAAGAGTTCCCCACTGCACTATTGCTCAGTTATTGCTCTGCTAAACCTGCCCATATACAACATCTCTTTGTGAAGAAAAACTTTCATACCATTTTCACGGTTTCTGTATGAGAACAGGAGCAATCTTCTCCTATCTCAGAACTTTCCTGGCTTTCTGAAATACAGATAATGCTGTATTATATCTGACTACCTCTTCCTATGTAGGTCTTCACCTGCTGCCCTGTTTGACTGCTCTGGTCCCGATCCTCCCTCGAACAGCTCCAGTTCATGAGTTTAGTCAGGTTTCTAATGCTGATTCACAGTCAGCCTCAGTGTCTTTCAAGCCAACTGGTTTTGGCTTGCACTCCTGCAATCTGAGGTATTTGATCCTAAAGTGCTGGGTGGTTCTTTATTTCAGTATCTGTCTGAGAATTTGAAGAACTCTTGAGCCAACTCATGTGCTCTGTGGTTGACTCACTCTGAAGAAGAAAAGAAACTTGGAGATGTAAATTTTTATTGCCTATTGCTATATAAAAATCTTAGCTTGTCTTGTAAAATTGAAAGTAAAGATGAATAAGCACAAGATTGTGCTGTGTTACTGGATATATTTAAAGTTGGAGCATTTGTGGTTTCTCCGTGCATTGCTCCATTTAGAAATGTTAGAACTGTGGCTGTGCCAAAGTTTTTACACCTAAATCCCTGCAGGCATCCTTGTTCGAACCAGCACTGCGATTGACTGCTTTCTTTAAAGGAATTATTGCTGGCCTTTGTCTGGCAATCCCCATTAACTTGCTTCAGGAATTCCATAAAAAACGTTGCTAGGACTCAAAAGTGAGGCTAGGCAACTACGTAGGTGGGTCAGCTTTCTAGCATCTAATCGTGCCTCAATTCATCCCTATTCCCAGTTCTCCAGCGCACTGATCTCCATTCTTTAAAAGTAGAGAATTAATGGGATAGTTGAAATTAAAAAGGAATTAAGTAATGAAGTCTCACGCTAACTTTATATCTATTGCAATAGGAATCTTTCTCAATAGACCAGCATGGAGTTTCAGAAAAATATTCTTCAAAAATTTCTTCATATTCAGAAATAAGAATACTTAATCTGTTTGCATACACTTTTCATATTCACTTCCCAACATATTTTTGTGTCTGTTTGTATATATTTGTGTGTGTGAATTGGTTTCAGAGGAGGACTTCTGAGCCGTGCTGTAAATTACAGGCAGAAATTACAGGATGTTTAGAGCAAAGGTAGAAGGATGGGCAAAGTGGCATTGCAGAGGACAGTGCTGTGCCTTTGCTCAGACTTGAAATCTGTTGTTTGAAAAGCAGCAAGCAAAGCAAAAGCACAGGGAGCAGAATCATGGAGACCAGAAAATCTTGCAGAATTGCTCTTGTAGGTGTGAGCAGAATCTCTCAGTCTCTCTGTAGCTCTGCTTGGGGGTGAGCTTTGCAACCAGGCAAAGAGGGAGCAGTATTGCTTGCTTGCAGCTCCCAGCCCTCCTGAGAAGCTTGTTCTTCTCCATAGCCTAACTTCAGAGCACACCAACGTGCCGAGCCCAAGACTTTGCTTCTGAACTGGTATTTTAAAGCAACAAAATAATCAGGGCTGGACTTGAAAACCCTCGTGCATTCTAGCTGTTGCTGTCCAAGAAAACAGTGGAGTTAGCAGGAGTTAAACATGGCAGCAGCTTGGCTGGGGACAGCGGGGCAAAAAGCTCGTGCACGGTGTGTCTAGCTGTGGATGGCAAGTGGGCTCTGCACGGCGTTCCCCACCCCTGCTCTACTGAGCAGCTGAGCCTGGAGCTGCTTGTGGCTGTGGCAGTGGCTGTGGCAGTGCAGAGCTCAAACGGTCCCCGCGCTCTCTGGAAAGGTGGGTGAGTATTCTGATGTTTAGCAAGCAGCAAGCGCTGGGCTGTCTCATACACTGCTCGTAGTGCCTGAGTAAGGCTAAGCAGCAGCACAGTGCAGACGTGCTCTATGTGCCTGGAGGCTGTGTTTGCACCTGGGAATGTGAGGAGTGCTCTCCTTACAGACCCTCCTTTGCTGGGGCGCAAGAGCTGTGCAGGAACCAGGGTGTCCCAGAGGGGAAACGCGAGGCTGAATGGAGGTTTTAAGTAGGAAGGTGTGGGGCAAAAGCAGGTTTTAATCTAGAGGGGATCGGGCTGTCTATGAGACTTAGAAAATTTGTGCATATTGCAATATATTAAATATATTGCAGATGTTGAGTAAAAACCAGGTTATAAAATATTCTGTTGTATGCTGGTGTAATCAAGCAGTAGCCTTGATAACGAAATAGGTTTCAGTGAAGCAGAAAAGTAGTCAATTTATGCTTTAAAACCAGACTTCATTAACTAACATACACACTCAAAATGACATGAGAAATGAAAACGACAGAGCAGCGAGTGGTTATCAAGAAGGTGAGACTGCTGCATGTATTTCCTAAGCTGAGGAGGTGGGACCTTTGGTGCCTCTTAAAATCAGTGTTAATGGCCTTCAAAGATCACTTCTTTCCCCAGGAAGGAGCAGAAGTTGGAGTAAAGTGCACCTGTGGATGTACTATGACAGCAAGTTAAATGCTTCTGTTACTGGACATGAAGCTGTCTGGCTGGGGAAGATGTTACCTGTAGAAACTTGTTGATGAATGATCAGTTGTGGTTTTCAAGGGAGTTTATTATGTCTTTTTTATTTTTCTTTTTAAACTCTTCCAGAAAAGAAGCAATAGACTTCTACGTAGACCATCAATCAAAACCTTTTTATAAGTAGGTATATAATTTTCAGATTGACATGTAACATTTGTATTTATTGAATGTGCTGGATTCATTTTGCATGTTTGAAATTGCAGAACAACAGAAATATCAGAGCTTCTCTTAGTTGTGTGGAGCCTTTCGCAACGTGTGGGCCCTGTCCAGTGGCAGATCCCTATTTCAGCTACCCAGGGCCTTAACTCATGGTCTTTAGGTCCTGATGATGGCGGGAGAATGTCTTTGGCCTCTCAGAAGTGAAAATGCTCCCAACAAAGCAAACTTCAAAGCCCGAGGAAGAAGCATCTTCACCATGGGGTTGCAGGAGAGGAGAGCTGGGAGAAGCGCTTGGCTCTGGGTCGTGGCTGGGTGGCGTGAGCCCTGTGCAGTTTCCACCTTGCCTGGAAATGTCAGTGAGCAGCTTTCTTCCCCCTCGCTGCGTTTCACAGCCTGCCTCTGTTGGGAAGAGGGTGCCGCTCTGCTCTGCGGTTTTCAGTGGTGCTTGAGCGGTGGGTTGTGCCCCTGGAGCCAGGGGTCCTGCTTCCAGTGCTAATGAGAAGGGCCTGGGCCGCAGGGCCTGCCCGCTGTTCTCCGCAGCAGCAAGTGCAATGTTGCAGTGCGGGCTCCTGCCCTGCGCCGCTGACATGCGACCCCAGCGCACGTCCTGCCGTCTGGGAGGTGAGCGGCACGTTTGGAGTTGCCTTTTCTTTGCCACATAAGCCTGCTTGAGCATGCTGATGAGCGAGCAAGAACTCGGCCTGCCAGGTTGTTTTGCAGATGTCTGCCCTAATGGTAATTTTCTGACGCTTTTGTCCCCTGTGATGTTCCCCTTCTCCTCTCCTGCAGTCCTGTTGGCTATTGTGTCTTTGCGTATTTTTTTTCTCTGAATTGGAAAGAAACAGAAATAATTAATGACCAGATAGAACAAGAATCTTCAAGCCAATGAAATGTAAAATCTCAGACAGTTATGTCTGGCTTTTTATTACTGTTCTGTAAGGAGAACTCTCGGATTTGATTTGCAGGTTGAATTAGTTAATAGAAGTCTGTTGAATAGTAAGAAAAAAATAGCAATTCTCTTTCTTGGCAAAAGAACATTTTTGTACTAAAGAATATAAAAGATTTTTTTTATACATTTAATAAATGCATACAATATACAAATTTTGTAAATGCATAAATAAGTGTGGGCACACATGCCCACAATTGTAATCATATAAAGCTCATTTAAAAAAAATATATAGAAAGAATTGATTCAACTTTACCATTTATGGTACAGGCTGTGTCTAGATTGCAAGCTGAAAAAGTAGGGTTCTTGGCAAGCTCGTTCTGTAAAGAAATAGAATTATAGTGAAGTTTCTTTTCAAATGGTGTTTCTAATTGGGGGTGGCTGTTTGCCATGGAAATGAGCTGAGCAGGACAGGCACCTGCACACATCCTCCTCTCCTTACTCAGGTTCATGCCATTAACACGAGCTGATTTCTGCTTATGCCAGGATGTGATGACTTTGTGATTAACCCTCTTCACCCCCACCAGAAGCTTCCAAATCTTGTGTCTTTTTTGGATTTTGGCAGGCCTAGGGCAGCAAAGCAGCCCCTTGTAATGGCAGTACTGATGCTGTTTCAGTGGGGAAGATGCGCAGGGGGTGCGTGAGGAGGTCTGCTGTGCAGAAGAGAACTGCTTAAGAAGCCTTCCTGGCAGGCAAACGTTCAGCAAGGGCCTCTCTCCACCATTGCTGCTACTTTTACATGCTAGCTTAAGATTATCTGGCCCTTTTTCTACAACCATCGAAAGAATCCCAGCATGATCCCCAATCCAACCACTTCCTCCAAGCAGGGACAACTTCCAAGTTAGATCAGGTTGCTCAAGGCCTTGTCCAGTTGAGTTTTAAGTGTCTCCGCTGGATCACAGAGGAGGTTTTTCTTGGTTTTAATTCACTGCCTGGGTCACCATGTGCTCTTTCCCTTTTGCAGTGAGCTTCTCCAGTTTGTAACGAGTGGTCCCATTGTTGCTATGGAAATCTTAGGAGATGATGCAGTGTCTAAGTGGAAAACGTTGCTAGGACCTGCAAACTCGGCCGTAGCTCAAACTGATGCTCCAGACAGCATTAGAGCAAACTTCGGACATGATGGCCTAAGAAATGCAGCTCATGGCCCAGATTCAGTTGCTTCAGCTGCTCGAGTAAGTTTTTGTGTGTGTTTGACACTTTTTTTTTTTCTTTGTTTTTACTTAATCAGATAACAGCTACTTCTGCATGGCTCCTTTTTAGCACCTTTTAGAAATGTAAGCAATGTCTCGAAACAGAGATCTTGTTTAGCCAGGTTGCAAGGAGCACCACTGGGCACCGTGATCAGGAGAGCATGCCTGGTCATTTTAACATCTTCTGTACCTCACACACACTCAACACTCAAGTTTTTAATGTTGAGTTGACCGCATAGTCTGCATAACCTACAAATGATCTCCCAATGCTGATCTTAAAAAGAAAGGGTACACACATTTACATCCTTTCATGCCCTCGTGTATTCTGTTTTCCCCTCTCCCCCACAGCTCTCACTTGTCCTCTTCCTGTGCTCACAGCCCACCTCCTCCTGCTGCCGTTGTTCAGAAGAAATAGGCCCCCTTGCAGAGATATTTTTTTTTTATTGCTTTGTATTTAGAAAGGTAGTGCAGCAGGCCTGACTGTCGAGTGTGCTGAAGTGGCAGGTACTGTACCCCTGGTCTCTTCTGCTGTTCGCAGTCTGTGTCATTCCATAGCATAAGGAAAAACCTCAGGCACTGGCTGATAGGTGTTACGAGCATTTATACACATCTGAGCTTTCCTTTTGTCTGCCTTGATGTTTTTTTGATAGATGTTTTGGTGTGTGGCTAGAATGAAGTTTGCATACTGGTTGTTCAGGGCAAAGGTTTGTCTGAGTGGTTTAATTGCCTGCTTCCTGGCTATACATTTTGGTATTGTGCTGTGGTATCTGACTGTAGACCACAGGAGGAAAAAATACCAGTTGTTGCTATACTGATCCTAGTCTGGCCTCCGGTGAAGGTGGAAAAGCTGCAACGGCAGTAAGGCTTGAGAGAGACCTACCCGAGGTGCTAAGTATTGCATATTAGAGAACATGGATATCCTGATTGTGAGGGCAGAGCTTGTCAGTCTCTTCTTGCAGCCCAGCAGAGCAACTTGATTTCAAAGCAAGGGTGGCTTTCTGGTGATCATGTTCTTGACCTGCTGGATCTGTGTTGCACTACACAGCACGTGGCCCCCGGAGTTTCTGGGGGTGCTTTGTGTCTCCCTGGTTCTGACAGGAAATCACATGCACAAGGAAATTTGCATTTTCTCATGGTAAATGTGATGAAGTTGATACGTATTCCCACAGAGTTTTTATGAAATTGTTAGGTTTTATGATGAAGAAAAATCCTGATGAGGAAGTCTGCGTAGTTCTGGTTACATACCTAGATGTCTTCGTATAGAAAGGAGAAAGTTTCTGTTTGTTCCTGTGTGCTGCCATGGCAACTGTGCCAGATTTTGAAGCAAGAGCCTATGAAAAGAATATCTATTAGCATAAGATTTTAATTAGGACTATAAGTATGTTCTCTGAGTTAAGCTTGTTGTTCTTGCTTTTTTTTATTTTTAAAATGCTGCTTGAAAGCTCTGTTCATTTCTACTACATTTATAACTGGGATTATTTTGCTGAACTTTTGCTGATATGTGCCTATTTTAATTTAGTAGGTCCAGTATTAGTATCAACTGGCTAAATAGCAGTTGCCATGGAAGGCTAGTCAGAGGTGCCTTGCAGAAGCTTTTCTGAAAAGCAAGAAACATAAGTTAAAGGGATGCAGAGGAAAAACAAAGTCCCAGCCTTATCTAGTGAGTGGACTGTCGATCAAGCAGTTAGAATGGAAAGCTGCGTTGTCCTTTTGGGGACTAAATGACCAATGAAAGTGTGTCTCTGGGACTCCAAGATGATGTCTCTATTTCTGCAGCCTAAATTTGTGGATTATTTTAGATCAGACATAAAAGGAAAGGTAAAGTTTTTTGTTTTCAAAGTTGCACTTGGTTCCTGTTTGGTATTTCCTTACCTTCGTCCTTTGGCATTATTTAATACTTTTCTTTTCTGACTTTTAATGGACAAAATCAAGTGTTAGATATTTGTAAATATTTTGCTCCCTTTTCCTGCCTGCTCTTTTAGAGCAAACATTAGTGTCGGAGTGGGCTAGGGTCTTTGGAGCACACATGATTTTGTCCTCAGAAGGATGCAGGAAACTGTTCCATCTGAAGTGTGCTACTGAATTAGAGGAGACAATTCCAGGAACTGGCCTTCAGTACTGCTACTACTGTCCTGGAAAAAATCAGATAGATTATGTAGTAGTATCTCCTGGATATTATTGTTTCCTTTAAATAGAAGTTCATCAATTCTCTTACTGAATTTGAGCGATAGGTCTTAAATAGAATCTGTCTCTACATCATTTGGCTAATGTTTATTGGCAGATTGTGTAGGCTGTGTGAGTAAATGGTATGGAAAAAGCACAAAGCTGGCTGTGAACAATGAGCAAAATATCGGACGGAAGGAGCAGGCTCTCCCCAGCGTAGCCTGCAGCCCCAGGCTGTGGGATTCACACATAGTGAAGGGGGCAGAAAGGAAGCAGTTGGAGGCAGAGAGGGTTTTTTTGAGCTATCCCAGGAACCAGAGCAGTTGAGTTCATCTGCTTCAATTCATAGAATCATAGCATTATTAAGGTTGGAAGGGACCTCTAGAGATCATCTAGTCCAACTCCCCTGCACGCAGGGTCACCTAGAGCATGTGGCTCAGGATTGCGTCCAAGCGGGTTTGGAAGATCTCCAGAGAAGGAGATTCCACAACCTCTCTCAGCAATCTTTTTCCAGGGCTCTGTCACCCTCACTGTCAAGAA
>VZSV01000025.1:2884546-2921950 GCA_013398735.1 Nothocercus julius
ACCAAGAACTGGATGTTAGCTGTTCATGGAGAGAAGAAAGATGATCTGAAGAAGAGCGATGAAATAGTGTCTATGGGAGTGGATTTGAAAGCAATACTGAGGAAAAAGAAAGAGACAGAAAGTGGGAGCACTCAGCCAGGTGGTTATGGTAGCAGCATTTTTAGTGCTTGGGAATGGAAATAGGTTGCACTGGGGATGTAGAAAGAAAGAAATTGTGGCAGATATCCAATTTGTGATTTTATGATTGTAGTAGTGCTGCCAGAGAAAGACTAGTTTTCTCTCAAACATATCTTTCTTAATTATAAATTTTAGTGCTTCAGATATATTTTTCCCTTTAGTTTTCTCTCAAACATAAGGGAAAAATATATTTGAAGCACTAAAATTTATAATTAAGGTTTATGTGGTTATAGAGATGTCAGATGTTATTTATGATAAAAAAGCTTAGGTGTACCATTAGATCAAACTAAAATATATTAAATTACAATTTTTTTCAGGAGTTGGAGTTATTCTTTCCCTCCAGTGGAGGTCGTGGGCCAGTAAACAGTGCACAATTCACAAACTGTACTTGTTGCATTATTAAACCTCATGCGGTTAATGAAGGTAAGCAATGTAGATGTCAGAAGTGTAGAAGTCAAAGCAATACTTTCTTTTTTGCATCTTGTGACCATACCTATGTCATTCTGGGGAGAGTAAGAAATTGCAAGAGCACAGGGTGTATTTTATGATACATGCAGGAATACACAAATGTTTTTCATACATTGTTTCTGCAGTTCACTTTTACAAAGAGGGGGTCATGTACTTTCCGTGTGGATACTTTTTTCTTATTTCAGGATAAAGAGCAGGAGGAGGGGAAGAAAAGAACAAATAAAAAGCTACACGAAATCTGATAAATCCTGCCGTGATGGCTTGCTTACCGTGTCCCTACACCTGTCTGTCCACCACAGTCATCTGCTAGAGTTTAGCCTCCCCACAGGACTGAAAGCAGGATGCATGACTATATCACAGTGCCTTCCATTCACACATCAACACATTACAGTCAAACCTCTCCTGAAGGAAGATTCGTGCTAGTATGAATCTCGTTCTGCTGACTCTGCTGGGGAGTCACAAAGTGACACAGGTTTATATTTGCTCTTTGGAAGTGAGCTAGAGAATCCAAGCATTTGCTGGGCTCCATGATGCACTCTGTGCTGGAAAATGCCCTGCATGTTCATGATAGAGCATTGGAAATGTCTAATGTCTAGCTGTCACCATAAAAATAATCTCCTTTTTGTGTCCTGCATTTGGATAAAGAGCATGTACAGGAGCAGTGAGTATAGTAAAACATTTTGGTTCTGGTTCTTTAACAATACTTCTGGTCATAGAATAAATATTGCCATGTGAGAACGTACAGATTTTTCTTAGCAAGGTGCAGAGCACTACAACATCTTAATTGCTCCCATGTAGACAGCTGAAATCAAAGAGCAGAGGTGACTGTAGCAGTTTCCAGACTTCACACCTCTTGTTGAATGTCTGGAGAGCTTGCTGAAAAAATAAGTTAAAAAAATAAAAAACAAAAAGGCTTTCACAAGAGTCTTGCATTCACTGCTGATAATATGCCTACTATTTCTTTGAGGCCTTGCATGTTATATGCTACTGATAAGTCTGCCATGCTGCAAAGACAGAAAGATGTTCCTTTTACAGCAGTATGGGCAGCAGCTGGGACTGTGATTTTTCCTAGCTAAATGTTTGCAGCGAGCAAATAGTTTTGATTGCTAGGGCCCTTAATTTGACTGCTAAAATGACAAAGTAGATGGCTTCAGGCATGCTTTCCCACACTTCAGATATAATTTCTGTTACCTAAGGGGGCTCAGATTCTCTTTTTGTGAGCCTAAGGCTCTTTTCATAGAATCACAGAATGGTTGAGGTTAAAAGAGACCTCTAGAGATCATCTCGTCCAACCCCCCTGCTCAGGCAGGGACACCCAGAGCCCGTGGCACAGGGTGGCAGCCAGGTGGGTTTGCAGATCTCCAGAGAAGGAGACTCCACAGTGTCTCTGGGCAGCCTGTGCCAGGGCTCTGGCACCCTCACAGGAAAGAAGCTCTTCCTTTCTGTAGATTTCATAGTGCCCTGTCTGCTACTTTCTTTTCTCTTGAACTTGTGCAGAATTTTCTTACCTGCCAAGGGACAAATTCTGGCTGTCTGCACACGTGTATGAGCGAATGTGCGAGTTCTCGTGCTCCTCTTTGGCCTGTTTTTGTGGGTGACAATGGAAGGATCCCCGAGCGGCATCTCTTTTTGTGCACTCCGTCCCCTTGTAAAGCACTCCGCAACTTGACAGTTTGCAGAACTGCATGCAGTGGGGGGAAGAGCCACATGCTAGTGTTGCAGGAGCTTTTGGAAGCCAAATTTACTCTCTTGCAATTAAATTGCCTGCTTTAAAGTTGGAGGAACATAGCCTTTGGCTTCTATTGATTTTTAAAGCTTTTAAAGATTAGTGTATACTATGTGTCCAGTGGCAGGATGTCCCTAATAAATTGGCCACTATTCCTGTCTCTCCGGGCAGACTCTTGGAGCTAGGCAGGAGCATGCCAAAGGGTTTGGAGTGAGCGAGCGACCCGCTCAGGAGAGCTCCCCGCTGCTGCTCTGGAGTTGGCAGCTAGTAAGGGCGAAGCCTGGCTTTAGGGAGCACGGAGCAGAGAGACGTGGCGGGGAGGAGGGCAGATGGACCCGTGGGGTTGTGCATGGGGAGGCAGAGGGTGTGGAGATGAAAGGGTGACCGAATTGGGCTCAGTGATCCATAATGGAGGAGGAGCAGACCCAGCTCGCCTGTCGTCGGAAGGCCTGAGAAACTCTGGTTACGCCAACGACGTTGCCTGTGTCTCAGTAGATGCCATAGCAACTGCACTCGTGGCAAAATTGCATGTTGGAGAGAGCGTGGTCTTACAAATAAGCAGCTTGCTTTCTCCCTCAGAATTAATGCTTCAAGTTATGGCAGCTGGAGAGGAATCAAGTATGTGGGGCTGCTGGTGTGAGGAGGTGAAGGGACTGAGGAGAGGGCACGGAGGTGAATTGGTGTGGCTCAAAGCAGCAGGGCCTGTTATGCAGCACAGGTTTGATTTTTGAGCCACCAGTTTTCAGTATCTAACATCTAAAAATAACTTTTCGTCATTTCCTGTGCACTTCTTATCATTTCCTATACTGCGCTGGTGTTTCGAATGTGAGTATCTAACCACCGTGAGTGTTACTCTGCTCATCACTCGTGCACAGTTACGTGAAGTTTCTCCTATGACCTTGAGCTTACCCAGAGCTTTAGTCTTTATTTCTGTAGAAACCTTTGACTGAATTTGTGATTTGAATTTTGCTTTCCAGCCCTTTTCCCAGTGCTTTTTTTCCTCGCAGAGCCCATCTCATACCCCATTCTTTAAAGGACAAACTTGCTAATTTTTCTTCGCTGGATGAGGGTTTGCTTTAACCGTCGCTACGCCAGGCAGCTCTTCAGCAAGCGTGGATCTAATCTCCGGTTCGCGCTGGCTATTTCTAGGGCGACGTCCTTTCCTGGAAAGCGCCTTTGATCACGGTGGGCCGCTCGGCGCGTTCCTGTCCGACGGCAAAGCAGTGGAAACTCACCGTCGCTTTTATCTCGGGGCTCGCTGACCCGCTCCCGGGCGGCGTAAGGAAACATCTGCTGCCACGCAGCTGCTGCAGCGGGAACGTGACGCGGTGGCCCCCGTGGCACATGACGGACACGCCGGCCCCGCTGCTACCGGCCGGGCTGCCCCGGGGGCCGCAGGGGCCAGGCCGAGGCGTGGGGCAGCCGCGCGAGGTTGAGCTTCAGGTGCTGAGAGCGCCCGTGCTTCCTGGGCACGGGGGTTGCTGGCGCTGAGGGAACATGTCTCTTAGCGCCTCTTGAAGAAGCAAAGTCGTGGCTGCTTTGGCTGTCTGGTGTCAGCGTGGCTGCTTCCCTGGGGGTCGGTGAGGGGAGGCCAGCTGAGAAGGCCTTTGAAGGCAATGCCCGGTGCTCTGGGCTGCATAATTGTAGCTCATAATTTTAGCTCATTCTCTAGCAGTTCCTCCTGGTGGCGGTGAAGCCCTTCGCTGGGGCTCCTCTGGCTGAGGCACTTGCAAAGTTGGCAGCAGTGAGTGAGGTGGTTGCATTTTAACCCCAAGAAGGGGGTCCTTTCCCAGTCCAGTTCCTCTTCATGGGGATGTGAAAGAATGAGAAACAACTTGATACAATTCCATGCAGACTCATTTTGCAACGTAGTTGAGCCTCTAAAAAACTGGCCACGCTTTTCAATATCTGTAAGCCTCTCTCTTTCCTTCTCTTGGGGCCAGTTTTCAGCCAAGGAGCATAGTAACTAGCAAGTGCAGCTCTTCAGTTGTGTTGGCCAGTATTGTAGGGTGTTTTATTCAGTAACTTGAGAGGTTCAGTGTGGTTCTGCATCCTGTATCTCACTTGCTTCTTGTGCTAGAGCTGCAGATCACTTAGATAAGGCATCTCAGTCACAATTATTTAGGCTTCCTCCTGTTATTAGACCTGGAGATATTAGCAGTACCGCACGGAAATTATAAATGGACCAAAATGAGTGAACTTCAGTTTAATGCTGTGAGGACAACTATGACTTGACTTTTGCCTGCAGAAATAGAGCTTGCAGATCACCGTGGGTGGGATTAGCTTTGACGGATTTCTGTGTAACAGTTCAGTCATGTTTGCTCTATGAATTAGAATTGGGTATTTCTTGGCTTTCCCAGTTTAAAATTTCTTTGATGTAGCTTTTACTTATTCCTCTGAAAAATGAGCAACAAAAAATAATGACAAAAGCAGTGACCAGGCTATAAAGACTGAGGTCAAAGGGGTTTTATATTTCACGCTTTAATATGTTTAGATTAGTATATAAAGCTTAAGAGATGAAGTCCTGCACTTCCTTTTCCCACTCCCAAAATGAAACATGATTTCTCCTAAGGTCACTGGGAGCTTGGCCAAAACCAAATTTGGCTCTAGAATTGCACCATGAACTTTAAAAGTACTAGATCTAATATAAACTGAAAGGCCCTACAGTCTTGAGGGCCACTAAGTGTGTGACTGGCTACCAAGACAGAGTTGTTCTCCTAATATGCATTGAGATTGGGATTTTATTGTGACATTACTTTGTGGTAAATTGAACCATTGACCCTTTTATGTAAAATTACAGTGGGGTTTTTACACATTATTCTTCAAATAACATTTCAGTCTCAGAGAAAATGAAAAGATCAGGAATTTATTCTTTCCAATTAGGAAAGATACTCTGTGGAAATGTGACTTTGACCCTGCGTGTGCAGGGGGGTTGGACTAGATGATCTCTAAAGGTCCCTTCCAACCTTAAGCATTCTGTGATTCTATGACTTTAGACCTGTTCTGAAGAGATGACAAATCCTACAAAGCCATCATCATCTCTCCTATTTTAATATTAAGTTGATACAGTTTGAATGTTACTGAACTGCTTTAGACAGTCACGTCTCAGTCATATCAAGTATCATCTCTCTTTATTTGTATAAAGACTTAATCAGAAGAATTTTAATCTGGAGAGTAGCTCTTTGCTTCAAAGACGAATCTAACACAAAAAAAATCTAAAGGAAAGTAGTTCAGTCTAAAGCATTTAGAGGAGTAGGGTTTACTTATGAAGGTTCCTGAATGAAGTTACTTTTTAAAAGAGAATGGGAGAGCAGGACTAAAATACAGCATTGTAGTAGACGGTACATTTCCATCAAGCAAATGAAGAGCTGTTCTTGACATGCCGTAGACTTGTTGCTCATTGAGTGAGAGAATATATCATTATGAAAATGTCCAGCTTCCCTCTGTAGTGGGCTAAACATAGTTCCAGGTATGTAGTTGGAAAAAGAAATAAGCTGAAAAAGAAATGAGAAAGTTGCACATCTGGCATCATTATCAGGACTAGGCCTTTATCAAAAATAATTTGAATCATTAGATAGTATTCTTAAAAATTGTAAATGAACTCTGGAAAATTGTTTATTTATTTATTGCACTATGGAGTTTTAAGTAGACCTAAGTTTGAGCAACTCATTTATTTTTTTCCCCCAGAAAACTTACAAATAGTTGAACAAGGTTTTTTAGAAAGCTGATTTCTTACACTTGAGAAAAAATATTGGGCATGCAATTTTCTCACAAATAACCCGAAAGTATATTTTCTATCTGTGATAAATATGCATACTAGAAAGGTTAAGTGCAGCTATGTTGTGGATTTACCTCATTCTAGGCAGAATCTCTCTAATATATAGGGTTGAATGCATATTAGGGTCATAGGTGATTGTCTTGATATATTGAATATTTAGAAATCTAAAAGAAGCTATTTGAAGATAGCATCCGCAAACAAACAAAAGTGGTGTGAACACAAATCTTTGCAGGGTTTTTAAAGAAATACAGTAGATCATTGAGATGTGACCTTTGCATATTCCCACGTGCAACACAGCATCTCAATGTTTCAGATATATAAAAGCCTGGGCTTTGTGTAAAGCCTGGGCTTTACCAGACAGCATCTGCAGCTGTCTGGCATCTTTTGCATATGGGCTTATGCAGACCCAAGTTTTATTCATGTAAAATTAAATGCACTTTGCTTCTTGTGTTTTTCTTGAATGTATTATATATAAAATGTTGAAGTGTTCTCAGTTCGTCTTGTGTTTGGTGAAGATGGTTTTGTGCTTTCTAGGGAAGTGAGAAAAAAACATGTTAAAAGAAAAAGTTCAGAATTAAGAAGAAGAAAGTTTTTATCCTTCATGAAAACAGTAGTCCATTCACTTTTGGTCTATTTTTTGCTATTATTTCTGCAGTTGTGCTGTTGGATACTCCATGTCTGGGGTGATTATCTTTCAAGTGAAGCCTGTGCTGTTTCTTGATCAATTCCTTCATTAAGTTTTAGCAGCTCAGCATAGTCTTTCAAGCTTTGAATCTGAGTTGCGTTTTAGGAGATGACATTGTTTTTCCAAGTATGAAATAGGTGCTTTACATTTTAATTAATTAAAGTGGAAGGTGAAATTTCATTGTATCTTGAAATCCTTTCTGACAGAAGGGAAGGAAGAGAAGGAAGGGTACTTGGGAGAAAGTTTTTTTTCAGAGAAAAACCAAATCAAACTGTACAGCCATTCCTTGCTGCAGCTCATAATATCCCTCTACCAGTGGTAAGTGTTCTGTAGGTTTAATGTTATATAGTAGATCTCTCTAATTTTATTTTTCAAATATGAGGTTATGGGAAAGACAAGTTGTTTTATCTCAAAGGAGCCAAGGTACAGATGTAGAAATACGTAGTCTTTTGCCAAGGCAAAACTGAATGATAGAGGTTTCAGTCTCTTTGCTATTGATCTAGGACAGTGAGTTGGCAGATTTTCCTTAGGAAGTGAAATTTAAAATTAGTAAAGGCTAGAGTAAATTATAGCTGATCTCCCGAGGATTTTAATCAGAATGGTAGATTAAAATTATCGTTTATAATTGTGAGCTAATGTACCCTAAAAGCAATATTTTTAACCACTGCCTCCCTGTAACTCCCTAGACAATGTCTCATGCACAGGAGGGATAAAAATTAGCTAGGTAATACCAGGAAGCATGTGGATGGTTTGGATGTTGAAAGACTGAATGCTGCCATAGAAGCCAACCGCACAGCCTCAACCAGAATACTATGTTAAGCTCTACTTACACTTCTCAAGAAATAAGCGCAAGTGCAAATCAGTATAGCCATAAAAACACTCTCTTAGCTTGAGTAAACCACGTTTTTTTGAAGTGAAATAAATCTGAGTGGATGCAATATTAGAGTGCAAAAAGAAAATCCAACTGGATATTACCCTTTCAGCTTTTGCTTAAAACAGTATTGTATTCATTGGAAATGAAAGCCTGAACCCTCAGCCTTTCTTTTTTTTTTTTCAGGTAAACGTATAAACATCAGGCTGAGTGCAGCCTAACTTTTGCAAGGGAATTGATCTTTTCAGAGGTATTGACCTTTCTTAAACTTTCCATCCTCCCCAAGTTCCGTTCTCAAGTCTCGTGCACTGCGTGGCCAACGTGCTGAATGCGTTGGCTGTCTCCTCTCTGGGATCTTTGACTATCTGATTTTGATCTGAATAAGCTCTTGCATCTGAATTTTAAGCGTGACTATTTCCTCTCTGTTCTCATGCAAGAATAGCTTTTTTTTTTTTTTCCAAACAGTTTTTCATTATTTTGTGTCTTTATGTTCTCTCTAGCGCTCACAAATGTGGTCTCGCCTTGTTTGTATTGATTCAAATGTTGCATCTAGAATTAAGCCTTTGAGCCTATCATCTCCTATTTAAATCTTCCTACTAGCTTCCTTTCTTTTTCACATCAAACACTCAAACATTTCAGTTTCAAGGTTCCCAAAGATTTACAGTCTCTTTGTGTCATTTTTCTTGTGTTATCACAACACTGACTTCTGTTCTTCAGTCAAGCAGTGGTGACATTATTTATCTTCAGCCTTTTAGTATTTTCAAATAAATGCCATTTGTAGAGGTTTCTGCCAGTGCTGCCTCTGTGTACTGGTCACCTTCTCCATATATATTGGTAAAGTTGCCCTTTAAACTCTTTAGTGTTACAGAATCACAGAATGGCTGAGGTTGGAAGGGACCTCTAGAGATCATCCAGTCCAACCCCACTGCTCAAGCAGGGACACCTAGACCACGTGGCACAGGGTCGCATCCGGAGGCTCTCCTTTAGCACAATGCCTGGAAAGAAGTCTCCGAAGTCACAGAATGGCTGAGGTTGGAAGGGTCCTCTAGAGAACAGGAGAGATTGAATATCTTGGCTTCTGTCAGTATAATCGAGATCGCGACGCACCTTCCTCTTTATCTTTTGTCTGTATCTGCTTATCTTTTCTTTTTCCCTCACTGTTTGCCTGCGTAGATTTTGAGCTTCTCTCCTCTGTGGCGTTCGCAGAGTGTGTGTCACTGGGAGAAGGACAGGGAACTTCTTCATACATTACATTGTGAGACTGGTAGATTAATGGCAACGAATTATCACTGGGGTCAGGGTTTAGGGAATCTAGAAATTGGTATTTTTGTTGAATAATGAGACTATCTAGAGTTGCATAAGTAGAAAAAGTGAAAGTGAAGAGATAAGAAAATTTTTTCTTCAAATTGACCAACTGGTAGGAAGAAACGTGCCTTCTGAGAAAGATCAGCTCCCTCTTGCACAGTGTTTTACATTGTTGTCTAAAGCAAAGATCTAATCAGAAGTTCAACTGAAATACAGTGCGGGGAGATCCAGCTACGAGCCCCACTTTCCTCCTTCCAAAACTCATCTGACCCTGATTCTCTTGACCTTTTGCTTTTCTTCCACTGCCAAATACATGCAGATCCTCTTAATGCAATTTCATTATCATGGAGCAAAAGTTTTGGTTTCATTGTAGCATGAAGCAAAGACACGTTGCAAAATATCAAAAACAGACATGAAGTGAAATTGTTAATTTTAGTTAGTACTACTTTAAGCAAGTGGTGCCAGCTGCTTATGGAATTATGTTATGGGGTTACAGAGATCACTGATCAGGTCAGTTACAGCAGTTTGTACATTCCCTCTGTTGTTCCAGAGGAATATTTTTTAATTATGGGAGGGTTATTAAAGGACATAGATAAGCTGGAGATGAGGAAATTAGTTCTTGAATTGAAGATGGTCTCCTGTCTCATCTCTTACATGTTTAACAGAGGAATGGTTAAGTTGGGAAACAGGCCAAGAATGTAATATATTATATAGTTATAGTGGTGGTTACCAGTGCTCCGGAACGGGCAGATCCCATTGCACCCTGTTAATCTAGCTGTTAACCAAACTGTTAGAATAAGAGGGTCTTTCATAAACTCTGCTTTTTATTCCACTCAGTGATTTTGCAAATAGTTGCAACATTTTTCAAGGTCTGATGTCCTCCGTGCTCTTTGCTGCTCCTTAATTAAATACAATTTTCAGATATTATGTGTTGTAAGGAAACAAATTGTTCAGATCCCTGTAACTGATGAGATCTTTGTGCCTTAACTTTTTATCTGATTAAAAGGTGTTGGAAGATTATCTGTCCAGTATTGGATGCCTAGTAACCTAATGCTGTCTAGGAGACCTAAAGCTCTACCTTCTCTGCCCTCCCCTTCTTCTTTATCTTGAAGGCTATTTGCTATGCATATTTGTTAGGATTAGTATTGAATTCTCCCAGCTGCATTTGGTAATGCTTGTGATTCTTTTGTACATTGTCGCTGAAAATTCATCCTGACTAGTGCCTAATCTGCAGCTTTGATTTGGCTTCTTACTGTAATCACATTTTAGAGAGGCACTGGCCCTGTTTGGAGGGCTTTAAAAGGTTCTTCTTTTTTGCCTACAGATCTGGATTTTAAAGTTGACAACAAATTATTGTAAGCTGCTGAGCTGACACTTTATCTAATTAGTTTTTCTTTTCCTCGGCGTTCTCAGCCCCCAGAGGAGAACATGCGTCCTGGTTCAGTCATACGTTGGCTGAAAGCCTGAAACAAATCCCAGGCTGAGCCTCGAGCTTCGGTTCTTCTGTTGCTTGGGACTGACTCTGCGGGTTTGTTCCTATTTTTGTCTAGGCATAATTTGAGAGGGAAGCGTTCCTCGCAGCAGCCATGTGTGCGTCATCTGAACAGGGAAAACGCAGCCAGGTCTCTGCAAATGCAGACCTGAACCGGCCCTGAGAACGCAACCCTCCCGTGCCTCAGTTCCCACGTCCGGGAAGGGGAATTAATATCTCACGTTGCCAACACAGAGGAGCCCTCACCCCTCTTCCTCAGAGCACTCTGAGTGTTTTTGGCAAGACGTCTGTCTGGGTACAGTGCTGCCAATTAGTTCTTTCTTTCGTTGAACCTTTTGACTGCTGCAGTCCTGGACAATCTTTGCAATAACAAGGTGTTGTGTTCTTCCCGTGAATGGAGATGAAATCAGGAAGTCTAGGAAAATCTTGATAAGTTATTGCAGTTAATTATTAAAAGAACCTTGTATTAAAGGCTCTTATGCAAAAATTTTCCCACCCTGATTGATTCCCATGAGTAAAGGAGCCTCTGCTCTCTACAGAGATGAAGACTCATAATGACTTTAGTAGAAAAGCAGCCCGGAAAGATGAATTTTTGAGTCTCCCTTTGCTTCCGTAAAATGTGGATTTTGCATACAGCTCTTAAAATTGCTGAAAGTTAAAAGTTCTCTAAAATCAGGTCTCTGTTTCACTCCAGAACCTGATATCTGATGACTATTTTAATTACAGCGCCTGCCAGCTGTGAATGCCTGCATGGGTTGGCCACTCTTTTTTTGGTTAAGCGCAAAATGGACATGTGTAGCTGCCAGGTGAAAGCTGCCTTGTCCATGCAAGTGGTGGCTGCCATTTGTTCATTCCTGTCCTTCCTTCGCACCTTGTTGGCTTCTTGGAAGTGGTGGCTGTTGACTGGTCTAAAGATCGAGAACAAGGAAATGTCTGTGGTCTGATACAGATTTTTTTTTTTTTTTTTAACCCCTGGACGATGCCCGGCCAGTCTCTTAATCCCTTTATAGATTGGCCTTTCGTATCTGAAGCTGAGATAGGGAAGGGGAAATATATTTACGCAGTTTTACAGCAGTTGCAAGGAAATCCTACCAATGCTAGTAGGGAATGTTGTGCCATTATTACTGAGACAGCAGCGACTGTACCTTCTTCTACTTGTTTCAACATGGTGTTAGCCCAAAATGCTTCCTGGGCAGAGTGCACACCAAAATCTTTGGCTTTCCGTTTAGCCGAGGGAAGATTTTCGGAACAAGCATGCACTGATTTGTATGGGGAAGGTTTTTGCATGTGAGCCTTAATGTGAAAATATTTTAGGGGATACTTTAGGGGCAACATTGCTCATTCTTCCTGTAAAAATATTTATAAAGCCCTCCAGCTCATCCCTCTTACTCACAGAATTCACTGGCCATATGCTGCAAATACCAGTGTCTCTGCACAGCTTGGGTCTTGAGCGTGCTAGAAGATGGATATCAGCTTTGGTTTATTCTCAATCACTAAAGTTAGGTAATGCTAAAAAAAAAAATCAATATAAAGACAGGTTAATAAAAGGATTTAATGGCCAGGAATCAAATCCTGGCCTGCTGTTGCTATTTGTTACACAGTATTCTTCTGTGGTTAACTGTTTGCTCTGAATAAATGTATAGAAATCTGTAGTGGCTCATAAGTTGTTCTAGAGAACAACTTGTGCTCTATAAAAACAAGCATTCAAGAAAGTGCTCTCACATAGAATATTGTATGCCTGGCTGCATGATCTTTCAAATGGCCTGATCTCCTAAGCTGCGAGAAATCTAAAATACGTTCTATAGAAAATCAGGGGCTTTTGTTCTCTTCTAAGTTTAGTGTTTTGTTTTGTTTTTTACAATTCCATTCAGTCTTGCTGGATGCATCCAGGATAGTAGATAAGTAATGTGGTCAGGAATAACATATTAGTGAGGTATAACCCCAGAACCAGTAGGTTATATTGTACTAATGTACTTTTCCTGTACAAGAGATGAAGTCTTCTGCTGTTTTATTAACCTTATTTATTATCAGCCTATGTTGTTGTATGTAATATAAAGTAGGACCCCACTCTGAGCACTGTATGAAGACAGCAAAATAGGCAGCCTGTGCCCTGAATTGATAACAGTTTAAGCAGACATATTTTTGAATATCTCCAAGGATAGAGACTCCGCAGTCTCTAGTTTCTTCTAGTGGAACTTTGCTTAGAAATTTGAAACTAATGGGTGTTTTGCAGTTATTCATAGAAAAACAGAGACTTCACTAATTACACTTTTTTTTGTTGTTGTTAGAGATTAATGAATCATGTTGTTTTAACATGCTGAAAAGAATTTAGTTATTTGAAATCACCACCACCTCACTTCAGATATAAAGTAGGGTATGTCAAGTCAGTTCAGCTTTCTGTGTCCTCTAATGGCATTATATGCTGTCTGTCTGTTATGTAAAAACAAATACTGCATTGATATAAATACTTTTCGACTGTAAATTTCATTATTTATTTATTTATTCAGTACTTTTTTTGTATGTTTCTTCAGGGCTCATGGGAAAGATTATAAAAGCCATCATCAGTGAAGGCTTCCAGATCTCAGCTTTACAGATGGTAAGTGTCCATTTGTGTGCATTCCTCTGATAAACAGAAGCTGGAGCAGTGCTATGTGTACTTCACAGCAAAGCACAGGTACTGCACAATTGTGCAAACTGTATAACAAAGTGAACCTGTGTTTCAGGTTCAGCGCTTTCCCTGTGATACTTGTATTTTATCATTCAGTTCATTGGGTCTGATCTGTTTCTTCTTGCTGCGTGAACTTGCGGCACAACCCTCTGCCTCTCTGTACCTGTTTCCCTATATTTAAACTGAGGATGATGATACTGGTTTCCTCTGCAGCAGTTTATCTCTTTGGAAAACATGCTAAGATTAGAGAATTGATTGTTAATATTCTCCCTTGACTTTTTTATTACAAATTTAGTGCAAATGTAGGGAAGGGATTTTCAGAGATTTTTAAAGGATTTTAATATCCTGGTCCCCATAGAAATTAAAGGAAGCTAACACAAAAAATTGTTCCTGAGACTGGCCCCTGTGTTTTGTGAAAAGCCTGAGGGCAGAAATCTCTTTCTTTAGTCAAAGTAACCATAATATGTCCTCTACTAGCCCCTAATATACCCTCTAGTATCTCGCTAGTATGCAACAAACAGATCATCATCTTTGACTTAGTGGCTGTCAGTCAGCATGACACACAAAATACAGTGATTACTTCTGTTAAAGGCAGAAGAAAAGAGCATATGCTATTTGCCTGTGGCATCTCTAGCTAAATTGTTGACAAATTTTATATTGCAGCTGTAAAGCCACTCTTTTACCTAGTGAAACTTAAAGGAGTATACTGAATGCTTGCAGGCTAAAAAAGGGGTCTCTCTTTTCTAAGACAGACTGGCTAACATTTTTGTTTTCTTAGTTCAACATGGAGCGTGCAAACGTGGAGGAGTTCTATGAGATTTACAAAGGTGTTGTCGCTGAATATCTGGTAGGTATAAGGTGAGGGAAAAAAACATTAAAAAAAATACCTGATTAAAAGAGGAAGTGGTCACATCTTTCCATTTTGGTATTTGTGATAGGATTTCATTTAGGAACCCGTTTTTGACCAATTCTAGCTTGTTCTGAAACAAACAAACTCATTTTGAAACTTACGCTTGAAGTTGTGGAAAATTAGTTCTTTTGTGAGAATTGTTGAGTCAAACCATCTGTGAAATACTGGAAAAAAACTTTAGCTAAGTTATGTTATTTTGGTAGAGCTATGACAATATCTCACAGTTATATCTTTGTTCAGTTCAATATTGCAATAGTGGTTTGGAGCAGCATATATATTTATTAGTTTGTTTAGGAAACGGGCAGTTATTATGAGTGCTTTACTGGTGTTTCTTCTGTAGTTCTTAACTTTATTGATCTGACTTCAGAAAACTTCAGAAGAATTTAAGGTATACTGCCATCACAGTGGGCACTCTTTATATTATTAAGCCACAGAGCACTTAAGATAAAACTTCCTGTTGGTAGATGGGACCATAGGAATATGAAAACAGGAGCTTGTATTTCTATATCAACTTCTAGAGCTTTTCAGATCTTTCTGCAGATAGGAATGAGCTTAGCTTCAGTGCCATGCTATGTGCTGTGCAAGTTATCTTTAATTTATAAATGGCTAAATTATTAAAATTTCTCTGGACAGTTACTAATACTGATCTGACAGTGTGACAGTTTTTTTCCTCTCTTTTTCCCTTTTGTCATTGTTGAATCTAATTTATCTCAGCAGATTTTGTAGATTCGTCTTTAATTAGGTCTGGAGTAATGGTAGTTTTCTATTATATTGGGAAATACTCATAAATACTCATACTCTTCTGCTTAATGCCCGTTGTGCACGACCAAAGGAAGGTTAGCAGGCAGTTTCTAGTTTCATGGCAGAACTCAGATGTGGAGATACCTGCCCAGGATTTCAAGACCCAGAGAATCTTGTAGTGCTGTAGAAGTCTGTGCTTTGAACCAAAGTGGAACTTTTCCACCATCTTCTACAGCTCTTTTGTACAACCTCTGACCCTCAAATAAGTTGCAAAATTAAATCAAATAATTTAATTGGAGGGTTACTCAGAAAGGAAAGTGGTGCCTGACAAGTCAATAAAGGCCATATGTTTTAGATGAGATTTGAAGAAAAGTGAGAATTTGAGGCTCTGTCCTGCAAACCACGTTTGCCAGAAGCACTCAGTTGAAATGAATGAGGTACCTACATGGACTCAGGAGATCTGTGAGACAGAAAAATGTGGGAAAGGCAGTCGTGCTGGTAAAGGAATAAGACTTGGGAACAGCAGTAGATACTGTCAGTGAAGGCCAAAGAGGAAAAAGTATGTTGAGATAAAGGATGATGAAGAAAACAATATGGCTTATCCTATCTGTAACTCAGAACAGTCCAATTTCAGTTTTTATGTATCGTTCCAAAGTAACTTGGGGCAGAAGATACTTGCCAGTCAGAAATCCCAAGTATCTTTTCAAAACCTGCCCTCTCCTTTCCTTCAGGTAGCCCTTGCTGGTCAAATAGGGCCTTGCCATGTTGTGTATGAAGCAGTTGCGTGTAAGAAGAGAAATCTGAGCACCTGTCACGAATTTTAGCTTGTTGTCTCCTAATCCATAGGGCCTGCACAGTTACTGTTAAATAACTATCTGCTAAAGAAAATCAAATTTAGCTGTAACTGGGAGTCTTACCAAAGAGACAGCAACTTTATAAATTCTTTATAAACTCCGCTCTGGACAAGATGAGCTTGTGTAGGCTAGATCAAGGGCCCCTGCCATGTGCTGCTGCTGCTGGGATGTCGATACTGATTCAGAAACAACAGAAGAGGAAGGATCAAGGAAAACCCCAACTTGCAGGGAAGAGTTCAGCTGATTCAAGTAAATTTAAAAGCCTGTTTTTTCCCTAACTTTCCTGTTACAGTTATTTAGATGAAAGAATTGAATGAAATCATGCAGATCTGTGACCTTTTGGCAATTCATTGCTTATTAACAGGAACGGAGGTTGTGCCATTTGACCTGATATTAAGAGTCTGATGGGGATAAGAGTTTATGGAACTGATTTTTTTTTCCTTTTGTAGAGCATGCAGCTGGTCGGTACTCTTTTTTTTTTTGCATTCTCACAGGAATATTTCTACCTGCATTTCTTAGGGACAGGTTGGTAGTAGAGCTTCTTGGCTAAAATTCTGTCCCATTCACTTCAGAGTGGTGAGATTAAGCATATGCCTTTAACATGGAATTCATTATGAGGGTACCAGCTCTCTGGAGCAATGCTGCTCGAGTCAGAGTCTTCATGCAGTTAGCTGCTGTCAGGTGGCAGAGAAAGGTTTAATCCTTCTTTTCCTATTGCTCTCTGCCCATTCTGTATATTCATGTTCTGTGCCATAGCTGATCTTTAACCTGTCCATGGCTGGTGGGCATGAATATGGTATTTTGCTTGTATTTCCCCATCCTCCCTTACTTCTTCCCTGTGTTTTTTCCTTGCCCCTTTCCCTGTTGGTTTCGTTTCTTGAATTATCTTGATGTGTGGCATCTTGAATTATCTTGTGTGAAGTGGCAAGTGTTTTAAACACATCAAGTGGCAAGATGTAAGTGGCAAGGATCCACTTACAAGAGCTGGTTTTAATAAAGGAGGTCAGGCTGGAACATCAAAATAAATTCTTTCTGCTTGTGAAATCTATGCCTCTGATTAACAAACTCCAAATTGGCACTAATGCCAGGAGTTGATTTTAGCTTACGCAAGCTAAGACTCATCTTCACTGCATGCTCAGAACTCACTATGGCACCTTACTCTCCGGGAGTCTCCTGGGAAACAGATGATTTCAGTGTGATTCCAGGGGTGGTGGACCAAAGGGATCCAAATTATGGATCCTTTCCCTCTGCCTTGTTTTTTTCCCCCAAAAAAAGTGTGTTGCATTGATTCACTCTGCAGTGTGATAAGCTGTAGGATAGCACTGTGAAATCTTGGTCAAGATCAGTAAGGATATAACTGCAAAATAATCGAAAGTATTGTGGATGCTGTTGCATGTTACTCAGTATCCTCATGAAGCTGAATATCCAATTTACTTCAATCTCCACCCTGTAAATCAAGTTGTAAACTGGAAGACACTTCTTCCATTATGAATACTAATGATAACATTTTTGTTTCATGCCTTTGCTTTCCTAAATATACTTAATTTTTATTGTATTGTAAATTTGTGTCTGGTTTTGAGGAAGAGTGCAACTCCTGATAGTGTTCTACAATGCTCAGATTTGTTTTCATCTTTTTTCTCTTCTAGGAGATGGTTACTGAGTTGTGCTCAGGCCCTTGCATAGCAATGGAGATTATACAGCCCGAGCCTCCAAAAGTGTTCAGAGACTTCTGCGGGCCTTCTGATCCTGTAAGTACTTGAGTGAGTGACAAGGAACACTTAAAAAATTGGTGTGCTGCCTATGTAGATGAAAATATCGCAGTATGCCTTGGCTGCCTTGTGTTTGTAGATTTTCTTTGAAACAGCTATGCTGTGTGTTACTGTGGAGATCAGATGGAACAATTTGCAAATCCTGTAGCAACCCCACTGAACTTACTGAAACCAGATGATGAAATATTGTGATGATATTTATGTGAATGGAAAGCTATCTAAGCAAAAATCTCGTTAAAAGATTCATGAATACTATAACACAGGTCTTCAGAGCCCTGGAACAAATTGTTACGCTTTGAGCATGCTGGTGTAAATCAAATGATAGTTCACTGCAGTCTGTGGTATTCTCCTAGGATGAAACTGTAAAAGGAGAATCAGTTCCTCTGTTTTTTTGGAAGGAAAAAAAAATCCCAAACTTGAGTTCTTGTAGCTGTTTGCCATGCTGATGTTTCTAGCTTTTCATTTCTTGGGGTGAGTAAGTAGGTGTGCAAGATACTGTACGCAATGCGGAGTCAAGCATAAATGCTGTCTAAAAAGAATTTGCAGTTTTGATTAATCAGTGAAAGCCAATATGCCACAAAGGAGCCAGGCAGTGAAATACAAGATGCAGACAACATGGTCAGGGTCTTTATATTTTATGTTATGAATAAAACTCCTAATATATATTTCTCACAGATTTATATTTTAAGGGGAAACAAGTTGTTCAGGATATGTTGGTCTTCAGATCCATACTTCCTCCTACAGGAACCACAAGTTATAGGTGTTTTCCAGACTTTTTGCGCTCTCCAATTTGGTCACATGCAGTGTTTCAAATGTCTCTGTGCTGGGTTAGCATCTTATAACAGAGCAAAACTTGTTTACCTGAGGTTAAACTCAGGCCGACCACCATATCTATAAGCAGTAATGTACACAGTATGGTGGTCTGAGATGTATTTCAAATTCCATGTTTAAGTTTACTGGTCTTTAAAACTTTCAAAGATGCAGCTGTTTTGTTTGTGCTCACAATATCCTTTTCATATTTCTGTTTGTCTCAGCCTGAAGTTGACATGTTAATAACATAATATTGTCACACACACCACAGCCTCTTTAAGTTATTAAAGACAAGCATAACTATCCAAGGGGAAGTTCCCTATTTTCCCATTTTCAGGCAACATGTTTATGACTGAAGGAATTGATGATTGTTGGGGATTTGTTGGGGCATGTGTAAACCGATGGCTCTTCTGGGCAGCACAAGAACACAGCAGAAGAGGGAACTAAATCTCTGCCTCTGAATTTCTTGCTAGTGACCTATCCATACTGTTTGTGTTTCCCTTTTAATTGTTAACTCTATGACAAAATGAGTAAAAACGAGTACCTGCCTGCTTTCAGTGGAGGCAGATGTCTAGAGTTTTGGGCATTGATTATATAGCGTTTGCAATAAAGGCCTGTTTGGTAGACAGGCAGGTGTGTTACCTACTCCTGTCTACTCTTCTCTGTAAGAATTACAGCCAAATTGATTTTTCAGGCATATAAAGTGTATGTACATTGACTAAAAACTGCTTTCAGGAGTGCTCCTTGCATGAAATGTATCTGTCTCTTCAGATAGTGTTTGTAGCTCGTCCTTGAGGAAGAAGTGGATAAGGTTTCTCAGTGGAATTTTATCATTTCCAACCGGTGCAGAAGGTCCCACCTAAATATTGTGGTCAGAGTATCTGTCTCCAAGAGGGCTGGCAGAAACTGGACCAGCAGTTTCCTTACCTAGCAAGGTTACATGCAAAGCATGAGATATCCATGGACTGGTATGCTGGTGACTGAAGTAAATGCGTCATGCAAGTAGTATATTATCTCTGAGAGATCTAGATCTGTCTGTAATCTTTTTAATTTGTTTATATACACTAGATCCTGATGTGAATGCACTCTGCTTGTAAAGGAAGGTGCAGACCAAACGCTTAAGCTTTAGAACAGAATGTAACTGATGGGATCTCTCTGCATTATGTTTAAAGCAGTAGTGCCCTGTTCTGCAAGCAGCACCAGTGAAGTCACTGGGGTTGCTCTCAAAGCGAGGTGCTGCTTGGAGGGAGTAAAGGTGCTGGAATCTCGCCTTGCATAATGAACGTCATCTAATCATGTGTGCTCTTAATTACATCTTGGATACATTGCAAATGTAGTAGCTACTCTGTGGCAAATCAGATGTCTAAATTGGATCTTAAGGATCTGAACGTTAACAGCCCTTCCGGTCTGGTCTTGGTTTTGTAGAGAGAGGCAGTTGGGGCACGCTTCAATAAAAGGCATCCAAAGGGAGGTGATACAAGTTTCCCAAATCAAAGCAGGATGTTGTTTGGAGATAAGTCCGCTTCCGTCCAGTACTTGGTTTAGGGCTGGATAAAGAATGAGTATAAATGCTTAGCTTATTAAAGTTCTATATGCAAAATGGAACATACCTAGCTGCACAATACTAAAAATAAAATGGGATTTAGTGCTGTTTTTTATAACTGGTTAAAATTTGCTAGTACTGTGAGGCTCTCTGCCCACCCCCACCCCCCCCACCAAAAAAAAAATTGTTATTATAAAATAGCTTATAAATGCTTCATTAAAACATCTCGTGTGAGCCCTGCCGCCTTTGTGCTCACGGAGCACTTGCCCCGGTGCGTAGCAAAGAAGGGAGGTGAAGAGCAGCTCCGCAGCCCTTGGTGCTTCTTGCATTCCCTTCGTACGCTGGCACGTTTCGAGTGAGGGGCCGCTTGGGTCTCTGCCCTCTTGGTGAACCGTCACCATCCCTAACTCTCCGTGGCTGAAGCTCTTGGAGCGCAGCCGGTTTGTTTCTGTCTTTAGTGGTCTCATCTGAGGCCTTTCTGTTCTGTTCCATATCAGCTATGGTGCTTGTTCTCTTGTCTTCTGACATTAAACCTACAGCTTAGCCTTTTCCCCCAGCTGCATCCCAGACTAGTCATGTAACTTTGTAGCATGACAGTCTTTGCACATTATTCTTTCTGTCCTGGAAGGTCTCTGTAGGTATTTTTTCTTTATTTATTGTTGCAGCTGGTGGGTAACCCAGTAAAAGGCTCACAGGCCGTGCTGATGCCCATCCTGACAGCAGTGTTTCCTTATAATGGTTATGGAGGTTGTGAAGGACCCATGAATTCTACATGTCGTCACTGAAACAAAACTATAGATTTTTCAAGGAAGGGAAGCACCTACAAGCCTCTGCTAAAATGCCAAAGCTGTGAGGGGCCGAACCCTTATGAGCAGTTGAACACTTTATTTATATATTTGCATTTTCAGTAGGAATGGGATTTCTGAAATGCTTCCGAGTTCCACTGATTTTTCCATGGGTTTGTCAGAATCATGAATCATTTAAACCCTTTTCTAAACTGTACAATTAAATTGTGTTATGCAGGTTGATAAATTACTGCCTTAATGCTGTATGCAATTATTTCACTTTGTTTCTACTGGTGCAGTTTGGAAGTTCATAGGTTAGGAAACCCCCTAGTTTTTGTCCCCTTGCCAATAGGTATCAATATAATCACAAGATTGTGCTGCTGTAACACTTCCTTGGGTTTTATTTACACTAGCTGTGTTGCATCATGTCACTGAAATATCACTTAAGATTAATTAATCATTCTTGACTCAGGCTTCGTAAATTCAGAATTCATCATGAAGCAGAGCAAAGTGTTCGCAGAACATTTTCCTCCTCAATTTGCAAGTTGCTGTTGAACAGCAATGATTACAAAGCTGTTTATCTGTCCAAATGTTTTTGTTGGGGCCATTTGTCTTTCACTTTTTTCATTCCTTGATACTTTGTGTCTGATTGCCAACACCCAAAATAACCTTATAGACCCTATTTTGTCCCTTAAATCAGCTGGAGGGTGGCAGAATTAGGGGGATGTACGGCTGGAGATGCTCGAGCCTTCCATGAGCGGTGAGAGCACGAGAGCTAAGAGGGAGAAGGCAGAGCAGGGGCAGCAGCTAGGGAGGCTTTTGCCCCTAGGCTAGTGTGAGCTAGCACTCAGCCCTTCAGATGTCTTTCTGCCAGGGGTTTGGCTTTTTCCTATCTGCACACTCTTCTTGGAGCAGCCTGTCTGGGGTCTTTCTGAGCAGCTGGCACCCACACTTCAGCTGCCCCTCTGCCTGGTTTGGGGCCCACAGCCTCTCAGAGTTGCCTGGTGCTGGGCATACACAGTCCTGATGGTCTGACCTCCAGTTTGAGCTTTGCAGGAGCTGTTGGAACGCGTGAACAGGCAGGTATGCAGAGATAGCCTTTCTGTACCTTTCCTTTCGTGTAACAGAGAAGCCCAAAAAGCGTTCAGGCCTTTTGGATAATAATAAATACTTTCCCCTCCTCACTCATTTTTGGGGCATGGGTTTGAACACAAACTCATCTGCGTTCAAACAGGCAGCTCTGTAGTTTCTCTATTCCCACTGGGCGAGGCCCACAGTAAAGTTCTTCCTTTCTGCTAGCTGGAGCCCTGTGTTTCTCCTCGAGGTTGCTCCCCTCTATGATTATTTGGCACATAATAATTTGCGCTGCTCCAAACACGTTTCTGTTACAGATAAGCTGGAGAGAGCTGACTTGCCTAGGTAATGAATGTTTCTTCTAAAAGCTAGGAAGCCAAAAGCAGCTGTGTATGGTACTGTTGCCAGCAAATCACTTTTTAATTGAATAATTGAAAAAACAAAAAAGATTCGTGTCATTCCTAACCTCCCTCCCTACCTCAGCCCCCAGTGTCCATGACCCTGTGATGTGCAGTGTGTAAGCTGTAGCATAATGCATTAGGACATTGCTTTTAGAACTGTGGGTGGCAGTTCAAACCCAAGAGAGACCAGAATTTCCTCTTGACCATAATGGCACTGCCCTGATTTTCTTGAGTGCTCTCTCTATAGATTGATTTGACTCAGTTAGGGTAACATAACGAGACCTCACTGAAGCGTAGGGCTCAGTTGAAGCTGCAGGTACATGAGCGGGAGGCTGGTTCCAAATGGATTAGAGTGTAAGTAGACAGATGGTGACAGAAAAAAAGTATTGCGTTCGGTTCCCAAGTGGGAAAGAGCCTTAGAAAGGAAATGTTATCCAAGGTTGGTCAAGAATCCAGGCATCTCATCTAAAAGGTCTCTGTCAAGTTTTAGAGCAGTGTCATGACAATAAAGGCATGATTTTCTCTTTCAGAGGTCTCAACATTAATGCTTTTGTTGCCTTCCACTATCAGCACTGCATATGCTTTGCTTGGATCTGCCCTTATAAACCACCTGGAAGATGCCTCCTGTCTTTGCTCGACTCTGAAGAGTGCTGCAAATCTGGGAATTCATGGGCCTTAAATAGCCTGGAATACATCTGCCCTGAGCTTTCCTGCCTTCCCAGGCATGAGAGAGTGGCTTGCAGTAGTCATACTTTCAGCTCTTAGACTTGACGTGTATTTAAAATGATGCAATAGTCAGCTGAAAGCTCTTATCTGTGGTACCTGCCTCTTGCCATAGTAACTGGGAGCCTGGTTTAGCGGAATTCAAGAAATGCTGTAAGGAATACTTGTGTAATCAGACTTGTGTGATGGCAGGCGTAGCTGACAGGTGACAGGCTGTGGTGCCTAGCAGTTTGCTTTCTGCTCTTACACTGCAACTGATGCCATCTGCAGATACCCATAAAATAAAATGCAGCACAGAGCACAGCTGAGAGCACTGTGCTACAACATTTGCAAAGGGCAGTCTGCCCAATTATTCAGGGCCTTTGTCTGAAGAGAAAAGTACTTGGAGGGAGATAAAGAGGAAAGATATGTATCTGAGCAGTTTCAGAAAATGGAATATATTCATTAAAAGACATACATTAAACAATATAATATCAATGCTTAGCTCTTTCTAAATGTAAAGGAATACCTTTTTATTTATCTGACATGAAAAAAGGAGACTTTTCTCAGTTAAGAAACATAGCTCATGAATGTGGAAGATCTTTGTAGATCAAGTTTAAAGGGTTTATGTAATATGCATTTTAGGAAGAGAAGTTATGGTAAATGAACTTGTTCAGTGACCCATTTCACCTGTGACAAAGAGGTAACTGCTCTAAACAGCTAGGAAAAGGAATTAAGGTTTCATTAAAGCAGACTTATAGAGGAAGCAAACCTTTTGAAATGAAAGAGTTGCTGATTGCAGCCAGAGTTGAATAGAAAAGGAGTTACGTTTGTTTTAAAGACATGGCACTATTTGGACAGCTAGGGGCAAACACAACACAGAGTGCCTTATCGGTAGAGCTGTTCTGCTAAAACACAATAGGAAAGAAAGAGAAAGCTGGTCCATAGCAGGATAAGCACATGGTCAGGGAAGAGAAACACTAGGGAGTCCTGCCAAGACTGAAAATGAGTGGATGTCTGTTGTCCCATGCAGATCATGAAGAAACGGGCTAGCACAGAAAATGCAACCCTGGAGCCGGGGGATGCTCACTAGGGCATCCTATCGCTGCCTGAGCTTTCTGACATCCATGTCTCATTTATTGGTGTTTATCACAGAATGGTTGAAGTTGGAAGGGATCTCTAGAGATCATCTAGTCCAACCGCCCTGCTCCAGCAGGGGCATCGAGAGCATGTGGCACGGGGTCGCATCCAGGCAGGATTTGAAGATCTCCAAATCACTCTTTACGCTCGCCCCACGCCTGCTCACTAGATATTCAGGGGAATACATGGCAAGGTCACAGTTGAACTTTGTGTGCCTTCTATATATCAAAATACTGCTTAAGACAAATCCTACAAATACCGAAACCAATTCAAATATAATTAAAACAAGAAAAATCAAACAGCAGTACTTGGGAGGGGGCCTACATGCTTTGTTTCCTTTCTGAGATAAACATATGGAATTCCATAACCTGATGGAATGAGAGAGTTAAGTCAAGAAAAATACACTGAAAAACAGTGGGAAGAGGACAAGAGGGAATAAAGAGGGAGGTGAAGGCACCAGTGTTGGGCCTTACTCACAGGGTAGACCATGCTTAGACAAAACCTGAGGACAGATATATGGATACTAGTGGCAGAAATGACCTTGCTACGAAGTAGGGAAAGCAACAGCTCTAAAATACTGCAGGAGATGTCCTAAATGAGAACCATATTTTCCTTCTGATTGCATAACTCACAATAATTCTACTTCCTTTCAATAATATCTCACAAAAATATTGAAAAAGTTTTGGGGAAATGTAAAGCAAATAAAGGACATTTCTCTGTAACCTCTAAGAATTTGAAAAATCCATGAGGTTCTGATAATTTTATCACTCTTAACCTGCATTTTTTGCCTCTGTTTACCCTCGGGCCTACTTGCCCTGTTTACCCTGAGTCCTACTCCCCCTCTTTACCCCCATGCCTATTTCTGATGTTTACCCTCGAGCCTACTCCGGATGTTTACCCTCAGCCCTACTCCGATGTTTACCCTCGGGCCTACTCCCCATGTTTACCCTCGGGCCTACTCCCCATGTTTACCCTCGGGCCTACTCCTGATGTTTACCCTCGGGCCTACTCCCGATGTTTTCCTTCAGGCCTACTCCTGATTTTTACCCTCAGGCCTACTCCCGATGTTTAATCTTGGGCCTGCTCCTGATGTCTACCCTAGGGCCTACTCCTGATGTTGACCCTTGGGCCTACCCCCGATGTTTACCCTCAGCCCTACTCCCAATGTTTACCCTCGGGCCTACTCCCTATATTTACCCTTGGGCCTACCCCTGATATTTACCCTCAGGCCTACTCCCGATGTTTACCCTCCGGCTTACTACCGATTTTTTCCCTCAGTAATACTGCAGATGTTTTCCCTCAGGCCTACTCCCCATGTTTACCCTCGGGCAATCCCCAATATTTACCCCCAGGCCTACTCAGCCTGTTTACCCTTAGGCCTACTCCTGATGTCTACCCTGCTCACCCTTTTTACTCTCAGCTATGCTTCCATGTAGCACATAGCCATCACCCAGCCATGTCCAGCACCCACAGTTGCTGAGAATCCGATCCCCAAATACTTTTCGCCCGTAGTCCTAAGCAGCTGCGTCTGGAATGTGGGGTCCTTGGAAGCTTTCCGTGCTCAGGACCACAACAGGTCAACCCGCGTTGCGGCACGCATGTAAGAGGCATGGGGACTGGTGCACATGCCCCTGGTCCAAGGTCCATGGTCAAGCCCTAGAGCACACCGTGGGGGAAGGGCAGTGCTGGCAGAGGTGCCACCGGCCATACCTGAACTTTCATCTAACTGCACCAGGATCTTCTTGTTGCTGTAGGCTCGGCTCTGGGCGAGCAGAGGGCTGGGGCACTGCTGGGCGTCTCTGCCCCCTGACTGGGCATGGCCGCAGGGGGGTTGCGGGCCTGGGGTGCAGAGGCAGGTGGAGCTGGGCATGCACAGACCCCTCGGCATGCCCCGGATGGTCCTGCAGGGCTGTGGCGGGGCACATGGGAACACCGGACCCATGGCATAGGGATATGGGCGTCCCCCCCAGCCCACAGCACAGAGACAGTCTCCCCATGATGGGGGACAGGGAGACGTCCTGATGCAGGGAAAAGGGACATGGGAGGGCATGTCCTATGGAAGAGGAGACATGAGGGCACCCTGGCCCATGGCAGGGGACCCTGCCCCATGCAGAGGGGACGTAAGAGGCCATGGGGACAATGTGACCTGCAGCAGGGGGACAGAGAGGACAACCTTGCCCCTCAGCAGGGGGACATGAGCAAGGGGTTCCCTGCGATCTGACTTCAAACAAGAAATTGGCACTGATTGAAGTGTTAAAAATAGAATTTCTAATTGTGGCAGCTTCTGGCAAAGATTCTGGGTTGTAAGTAAAGTCAAACTTGCTCTTACACTGGAGGTGAGGTGAGTCACGGCAGTGACAAGTGTCTATTTGAGGTGGAAGTCCAACATTTTAGTGACTCCATCGGGTCCTTCAAGCAAAAGCTGTGGCCCTAGGGAGCAGGCCATGGGTAATACAACATCATATACAAACAAAGACTCAGAAAGGTTAAGGTTGGAAGGGACATCTAGAGATCATCTCATCAAACCCCCCTGCACACGCAGGGTCACCTAGAGCACGTGGCTCAGGACTGCGTCCAAGCATCTCCAGAGAAGGAGACTCCACAACCTCCCTGGGCAGCCTGTTCCGGGGCTCTGGCACCCTCAGAGGAAAGTTCTTCCTCACATGGAGATGGAACTGCCTGTGTTTCAACTTGTGCCCATTACTCATTGTCCTGTCACTGGCCACCACAGAGAAGAGGCTGGCCCCATCCTCCCTCCATTCACCCGTCAGGTACTTGAACATGATCAAATCTTCTCTCAGTTTTCTCCCGGCTAAACAGGCCCAGCTCGCTTAGTCGTTCCTCATACAATAGATGCTCCATTCCTTTAATCATCTTCATCACTCTACACTGGACCCTCTCTAGAAGCTCCCCGTCCCCCTTGTACTGGGGAGCCCAGAACTGCACCCAGTACTCCAGGTGCGGCCTCACCAGGGCTGAGCAGAGGGGCAGGATCCCCTCCCTCCACCTGCTGGCAACTCTCCTCCTCATGCAGGCCAGGAGCCCCTTGGCCTTCTTGGCCACAAGGGCTCATTGCTGCCTCATGGGTAACTTGTTGTCAACCAGGGCTCCCAAATCCCTCTCCAGGGAGCTGCTTCCCAGCAGGTCAACCCCTAGTCTGTACTGGTGCCTGGGGTTAATCCTCCCCAGGTACAGGACCCTGCACTTGTCCTTGTTGAACCTCATGAGGTTCCTCTCTGCCCAACTCTCCAACCTGTCCAGGTCCCTCTGAATGGCAGCGCAGCCCTCTGGAGTGTCGGTTTATGTCTTGGCCTCTGGAGCAGTTAAGAGGCCTTATGATAATACTTCAGTCTAAAACCACAGCTTTACTCTTTTGCCTCCTCTTGATGCAGCTCCTTAGTTGAAACGCCTGCTGGTCACATGTTGCCAGGGAATTGTTCAAATGATTACTTAGTATTCATAAAACATTTGTAATGCTGTAGAAGCTAGTGCTTTTATTTGGGGTCTTTTAAACTATGCTGATATACAAACAAAAAGGTTGTTTATAGCATGTGATACCAGAAGTCTACATCAGGTATGTCGTCCTGGGCGACTGTGTAGTTTTTAGTAGTCTTAAGAGCTTTTAGTGAACTTCTAATCCCAACCAAAAGTGATGCGAGTACCCTGCACTGTGAGATACTGCTGAAGTGATGGGACCTGCTGCAATGTTTTTGCTTCTAGTGGCTGGAAAAGGAATTTCATATATTTGCCTTAAGTTCTCACCTGCAGTCTTTTTATATTGGGGATTTTGAGTATTAACAGGTTCTTGTATTTTTGCATCAATGGCAAACAGCCGAAGGGGAGATTACGTGGTTTAAAACAAATGGGTGAACCCTCTGGAGCTGGAGTCTGCTCTAGTTCCATTCCTGACCGCTTTATGTGACCTTGGCTGAGAGGTTCAATGCGTTTCTGCCTCAGTTATCGCATCAGTTAAATGGGGATAAGAGTCTGAGCCGAACAGTGTTAATGCTCTGAAGATTTTTGTTTGTGTAGCCCTTCTGTGAATTTCTGGCACGGAAAGGAACTGTGTATGAAGCCAAAAAGTTCGTGTTCAGGCTTAGAAATACATTAGCAGCATAATATTTTTGTGTTACAAAATATAGGTAGTAGTTCGGGGAAATATATAAAGAGCATTTTTGAGCTCCCAAGAGTCTTGTGTTCACTGTTGGGTAGCACCTTCATTGCTGTTTCAATGTGGGTTCTCCCTATAGCCTAGGGAGCCCTGCTCAGACTGCTGACAGCAAAAGGCATCTTTTGCTTCAGGGAGGTTTATTAATCTGGTTCTTTGATGAAGAAGAATTTCATGTAGATAATTTGGGCTGCAGATAGCCCAAATCATCTAATAATAATAAAAAATGTGCATTCAGCGCCAGACCATTATCAGCTAGAGTAGCAAACAGATCAATAACAGTTACCATGTCCTCCTGTCTAAGGCCTGCAGTGGGAAAGACATGATTGAATTGCTTAGATGTTATTTAGGGTCAGTCATCGGATTCTGCCCTTTCAGTTTTTAATTTCCACATTAGTGTCTAGGGGGCCTAATGAAAAGGTTGCACTGGCAGTGAGTGCCAAGGTCCCTTAGCTGGGGGACACAGTGATTTCTTTGGCTGGGGAGGTGCCTGCGGGGAGATGGTGCCCTCTGAGGCAGCCCCCTTCTGCTGAGCTGTCTCTGCTGGCTCACAGCGCCTGAATTCGCCTTAGTTCAGGTCTTCTCCTTCCTCGTTCAGTGATTACGGTTTGGAGGTGACCGGCCTGTCCATCTCTTGCACACCAACGTTTCAAAGTAACCCTTTGCAGGAGATACAGCATCCTCTGGCTGGAAGAAGGACTTCACGCTTGCTGAAATAGGCCTTTGCAGGGAGATGGGAACCCAAAGCAGTGAGCCCATAGTGGTGTTGGAGCCTTTCAGTAGCCAATGCCGTTTTAACTGTGGCTTGCCCTGCCAGCAGGTTGCTGTCAGATGATGCTGTTAAGCGTCATGTGAAACTGGAGTTCGTAGGCTCCCTTTGGTCCCCAACAGGAGGGAGTTGAAAGTCAGCTCTATTAGTGGTGATCGGCAGTCTCTGCCAGGAGGGCTCTGCTCCTTTCTGCCTCTGGAGAGAAGGTTCTGGAAACTTCTGGTAGGGGGAAGAAGGCTGGGTGTCTTGGCCTCCTCTTCGTGGTTGCTGGAACACTTTTGCCTTGCTCAGCTGCAAAAAAGCTCACCTAGCCAATGCAAGGTTTTTGTGATTTCCTTTACTGCCAGTCCTCATGGTATTTTAGTAGCCCCTGTCGACAAAGCCCCTTCTCAGCTGCAGTTTCGAGACATTTTGGGGAAGTTAGCAGTCAAAGGTCCCGTACGCCCTCCTGGAAAGCAGCATTGACTCAGGAAGCCATCCCGACAGGTGGAAGCTTCACCGTCCCCATCTGCTCTCCCCTTTCCCTTATGGCTGTCTCTGCTTTTCATCTAGTCCTTGCTGGGTTCCTCAGGCCTGCCACTCTGCCCTGTTTTTTGCAACAACAGGGAAGCCGAGTATTCCCTGGAGACTGAAGAAAATCCCTGGTGTGCCACAAGGCACTAACAACCCAGGTCACTGATCATCCTTGACTTGCTGCATGGCCGCAGAGCCCTCCTCGTGCTGGTAAAGCACAGTCTTTAAGCCTTTTCCTGCAAAGCATCGTAAGGTTAAAGCCACGCTTAAAATACCTTACATCCTTTTTCTAGAGAATCTCCTTTTGTTGGTTAAGAACCCAGATCTTTCAGCTCTGCGGATCCGCATTTAGCTTGATCAGAGATGACATGGACCCATTTCATGTGCGGGTAGATGTAGAAGCCTCACAGACTGGCTCAGGGACTGCAAAGGCTCCCTTTGCGCTCCAGCTCAATGTGTCCCAAAGCACTAGGTGGGTGTAATAAAAATTACCTGTTAGTTTAAGCTTTCTATGAGGAACACAGGATTCTTATAAAATGCTGAGAATTACATTACTTTGTCTATTCTGGCTTCAGAAGGGTTAACTTTCTTTGTGTGGCGTAGGGTTTGTTTGTTTGTTTGTTTGTTTGTTTGTTTGTTTGTTTTTAATGACTCGGGCTTTGCTCCTAGCTGTCTATCTGTAGATCTTATTTTACAAAAGCAAAGGCTTCCATATCCCATATGTATTCCATCTTCCCCTTTAGCTTCTGTGCAGGCTTTGAACACAGGCCATGTCTCAGAAAGTTGGCATTGCAGATTTAGTATCCAATATGCATGGATCATATTTTTTTTAAAAGGTGACCACAGGAAGGAAAAAAAAAATGAATGCTTATTTTGCCTAGCCTATTTTAGTATTTGCTTGCTTCCTTTTTTAAGTAAAGCTTGCTAATGCATTTCAAAATACCGTATCTTTTAAGCAGTCTGGACAGAGGCTTGGATGGATTAAGGAAAATGGATATGTTTATCACCACAGTAGAAAAAGAGTGAGGCTGTTAACATACCAGGTGACTGTGTGATTCCGGCGTGGGATAGACAAATACACCACATCGTTTTACCACTGCTGGGCTCAGCAAAGGTAATCGCCAGGGTGCTCGCTGGGGCTGGTTCTTCCCAGCCACGACAGGTAAAAACTCACCTTGTCTGCACGAGGCTTTTATCACTTTTGTTTTTTTTAATTGTGCATGGAGATATATATGCACACATACACATTGTGTGTTTTATATATACATAATACACACACATGTGTGTGTTTTTATGTTATATATGTATATATAACACACACATACACACACACACACGCACACACATTTTTTAATTCCCTTAGTGAAAATACAGGCTTTGTCAGTAAGACACAGGGTTGGTCATTAGGATTCTTAGGCTGTATTTTCTTCCTGGGATCACAGTCTGCAGGTGATTTTTTTTTTCTTTTTTTTTCTTCCTTTTTTGGACCACTGATTTCTATTTTAGCTGCTGAAGTGTTTGAGACTGGATTTATTAATGTTTTCAGTCCACAAAGCACAAGGCTTTTCCAGAACATTCCAAGCTGTTATTTTCGTTGCTCCCCTTTATGTTCTGTTTAGTAATAGCAAGGAGCAGGGTTTTTTTAAACTCTTTTACGCTAGACAGTGATGTTTTTGCGTACCTAAAAACTAATCCCTGAAGAGAAGCATTTCACCAAAAAATAAGACTCCTTATGACCACAGTCTTTTCTTGGAGAAAGGGAGCAGTATTTTCAGAAGATGCTGATGAGAAATGTGGAGGTCATTTGGTTGGGGAAAGAAAATACCCCCTAGTCACAATGGCCTTATGTTTGCAGAACCTTTTCTTTGAATTGATTCAAAGCCTGTCTTTCTGCCTGGTTCTGGCTTTTGTTGGCTACAAATAGTTTTGTCTTTCACTTAAGTTTTTTTAATTTCTGGTTGGAACACAATAGTTTATGGGTGCTGTTATGTAAACGTCAAGCTAAGAAGCAGTAAGAATGCTAACTCCAGTTAAAAAAAAAAAACAAGTAAGGTAATAATAAGCTGGAACTTTGTCAGGCTGAAAGGGCTTTTTCCAAAGCACTTTAGAGGGCAGTCAGCAAGAGTCAGCGCAGGAAGGAGCTTGTTGAACATGTTGCAAATGTACAACAGAGCAAGATAGAATTGTAGATAGAAAAGGACCATAAAGCGCTCGCTCTTTCACAGAATCGTGAGGACTATGTGGTCCTGAGTGTCCTGAAGCTGACTGAGGTGCTCCCCAAAGGTTTTATGGCTCTCATTTAGCAGCTTATGAGTAGTCAATTCTTGGATGTGCTCAGCAATTTTTTTTACCATCCCTTGTAATAAACAAGCAAAGAGGATGATCAAACCTAAGAAACTGTTATCCGAGAAGACTGCTTACTTGGGATCTGCTTGGTTAACAAATGAGTAGTAGAGCTAATCATAACCAAATAGAAGAGCAGCTGCAGAGCCCAGTATGGTTTCCTTAAGTACTCTTGGTGATAAATTAGTTTTTGAGTACACCAGAGAGGTTCATCTGTGGGGAACTGAGCACTCCTGGAAGCGGCTCTATGAGTTTCTCAGGTGGGTTTCCCCTTGAAGGGGTCAGCTGGCTTTCTTAGTGTTTGCTCTGTATATTGCAGCAGGCTGTGCATAGGCTGAAAGTGCCTCGGTGCACTATGTGCTGTTGTAGTGACACAAGAAATGCATGCTGTGGCCAGAGCACTATGCTTAAGCTTTTTTGCTTAAGCTAATTTGCTGAGGGCTTAGAATTGTGCAGAAACAAACGCGTTAGCCTGAGCCTTTCCTCCTATATCAAGAAGAAGCAGGTTAGGTTTTGTGTGCGTGTTTTTTTTTTTTTTTTTTCTTTTGCTTTTCCGATGATGATGGGTATTTAAATTTAAAAAAAAAAATCTTGTTGGTGGTGTTTTTTCTTTTTTTTTTTTTTTAATCCTCCCTTTTGTAATAGCTTACAGCCTTGAGAACAGCTGCAGCAAGAGATTTCAGCCATTGTCTTGCAGTCTCTGGACATCATTAACTAAACAAAGGCATTTTAAAAGTGGCATATAAAATGAAAGATTCAGATGCTGAGAAGATGAATAATTTAGGGTGCTGCTTGCTGATCTGCTTCGTTTAGGCTGACATTTTGTGTTTTACTGCAGGGCCACCTGAGCAGAATTTTTAGCAGCTTTCACTTACAGTATGATGGACTGCATCAGAGCTGCACTCGGGATTTCTCCTGTATCTCCCTTGTTAGAAGTTTTCTCTTTCTCTTCACCCTTTCTAGGGATTGAGGGAGCAAAATGAGTTCAGGGGAGAAGAGAAGTGAGCACCACTTCTTCTTCATGTTCCTAAGAGAGCTCTCACGCTCCCCAAGGCTGACCAGGCGCAGGCTGGGTTTTGCAACCTGCTTTACAGCCATCAATCAGAGTGCTGGTCACGAATTGAAGCAGCATTAAATCAGAGGGAGAGAGTGGTTGAAGAAGTGGGATAGGATTCAGAAGGCTTGAGGTCAGTGTTAGACACTGAACTTACGTTCCTTGTGAATTTCGCATTTCCTTGTGCCCTTGAGAAATTACTGTCTCTGTCCTACTTTCCTACCCTGAAACAGGGATCAATTCTGCATCTGTCTGCTCTTCTTGGTGTCTGTTCAGAGGGCAAGGTCTTGAAGAACCATCCATGGGCAATCTTTTGGTATGCACAAGCACAATGACTAGTACAGCGAATCCAGAACACAGCAAGGGGGTTAAACATAAGGTATAACACGAATAATGAATTTCTTCCCTCAGAACAGGGGTCTTCACAGCTATATGGGAAGAGATGTGCTGCCTCCTAGGAAAAGTTTGCTGTTGGATAGAAGAGGCCTCAAGGCACAGTGTGGGAGGGAAAGCTCTCTCTCTGTCTCTCCAGATAAGCCACTATGGGAAGGGTCTTTGGGGTTTGCAGCACACTTGAGAGTTTTGCCTTTCATTGCATCTGTGTGTTCTGTTTCAGTGGATGGTCCAAGGTTGGTTCGCCTAGGGAAAACATGTTGAATTGTGAAGTGATTCTGCTTCGCCAACTGTGAAGCTTGGATATTGGGACTCCTTTTGCAAATGTATAATTTGCAAAGGATTTTGCCTCTAAAATATCTAAGGAAAAGAAAACTTATAATTGTTCTTGTGGGAGAAAACTCAGCCAAGATATTTTCAGACTAAAAATAATGTCTTGCAACTCTGCAGTGACTTTCACTGGATGCTTTCCAAATATTTTGCTATCATGAATTAATGAAATCCCAAAATATAACTTGAAGTTTGTTGGGGTTTTTTGTTTGTTTTTTTTTTTAACATGGTTTTATAGGTGGGTAAATAAATGGGTGAAATTCTGGACCTTCTAAAGGCAGCTGAAAAGCATCATGAGGCCAAATAATTCCCTTTTAAAGACAGTCAAGTCACACACACACTTTTTTTTTTCTTTTTTTCCCCAGACACATGCGGTTAGTTACTTGTTGTGCTTCCTTTTCCAACATGTCAGATAACTTAAATATCCTTTATTCCACTCAGATAATACTACACGATAGCTAGTCATTTTATATTTATCTCTGTTTTTTTGACCAACTTTGACTTGGTGTGTCAGTTGTCCTCAAAACTTCATCAGATCTAGTTCCCACTTGACTCAAAATTGCTCCTGTTTTCTCCTGCCTAAATTTGCCCCACTGGTTATGGCAGAGGTATACAATAAACAGTTTTATGTTATCATTAGCATTGCTCAGTCATAGGCCAGAAGCGCCAAGACAATTAAAAATGCTAACTCAGCCTGGCAAATGTTCCCCATTTCGTCCCCACAGAACAGAGTCTGTGGAGAGTTGGTGAGGTCAAAACTGTACCACCCTTGGGCTGCCAGATAGAAGATGGGTAGAGAACAAGTGGGAGTGAAGCAGAGAGAATGGACGTGCTTTCGGGGATGGAGGATGAAAAGGAGACAGAGTAACAACTTCTACAGACTTGTGAGCTTCGGAAGAAGCTCACAACACTGTAATACAGCACAGAAGTGCACATGCATTAAATAAACTTAAAAAAATTAAATAAGCACAGGACTGTAGACCGGTGGGTCAGAGGTTGGGTGACTTTACAAAAACAGAAGGAAGGGCCAATGTATTTTCCTTTCATCGGGCCATAGTAGGCTTTTATAACAAAATAAACTGGTTTGATGACTTGCTGCTGCTGCAAAAATGAAAACCGATTTAATTTTGGAAGATAAGTTTGTGATGCACTTTTTACAACCTTGTATTTGAAAATTTGCCCATATATGCCTGGGTCTGATCATTTCATTTGCTGAACAAACCTTTTTGTTCACATCGTTACAAGTAGCTAACTATGTTCACACAGATTTGGTTCCGTTAAAGATAGAAAAAACTTGTCAGGACAAGTGATTGGGGGCATAAACACTTTTGCATGAACCAGTGGAAGATGAGCTGGAGGTTAAACACAATGCTCAAGGGACATAAGGCTATGCTTAATATTATAAAGGAATGTCAGTGTAACCTTTCTAGATTCTTGAAAATCTTTCTATCACTTTCTTTTGTGATAAGGATTAAAAAGTGGGTGGTGTTTAGTGTTTGTGCGCATACGTGTGTTTGGAAGGGGGATGTTTTGTGTGTGAGGTTTTCTTTCAGTACGCAGGAAGCACAAAGACTTTCTGATAACATTGGCTCCCTTGGAAGTGGGCGTAAGACCTTGAATATTGCTTCTATATATGTACATGACTTTTCTTGCTGCTCATGTGCAACGCAGGTAAGAGAAAATGTGTCACTTTGTAAACAAGAGGCTTCTGGAGAACTGTGTAGAATAAAAGATGAAGGAAGCCATTTCCATGCTCTGACTCTGCTTTACCTATGGCTGTTTTGCATTCAGAGACTTTGTGAAGTATTTTTTGTCAAAGAGGCCTCAGGTTTTAGGGCAAAATGTGTTCTTACCCAGTTAAAGACTACAGGAGCAACAGCACCGCTGTATATAGATTTTTCCTCACAGTAATACAGACAGAAGCATTTGCTGAAGGATCATTGGCCCCCAGATTTGACCCAAATTGAAGGGCAGTAGTGATGGGAAGAGGAGAGGTACTTACCCCACCTAGCTTACTGATCTGTGGGACTACAAAAGGATCTTTTTCTGAAAGGGCTTATCTCCCTCCGCTCGCTACAGAGGGAGCTTAGGCACCTGGCTTACAAGGCATTCAGCTTTCAGGTGGCTGAAGTTCATCCAGACAAATTCCTCGCAAGTGATGGAATTTACTTTATTTTGTTTGTTCACAGTTAACGCGTGTTCTGTTCCCTTGAAAAGGGTGTAGCTGGTCTGCAAGAGCAGGAGGGCACTTGCTTGCTTGCCTGCTTCTGGCTACTGCCCTCTGAATCAGTTGGCACCCTTGAGGGGGAAGACGGACCATGGTTTTCATGAGAGCAGCTGGGCTTGGAGAGCTGGAGAGGGAAGAAGCTTTATGAGTACAGGGAGGGGAAGGCACCGAGGGGAAGAGATCAAGGCAGTATAAAGCTTTCAGTAAGGGTAATGAATGATGAGTGCTGAGAAGCAGGGAGCCAACACACAGTCAGGCCTCCGATGGTTAAGGAAAACAAGAATTTTTTTCTGGGGGTTTGAGGTGCTATGCAGAGTTTGTTGTAGCCCATTACATGCAGCCCTATGTATTCTGTCTGAATATAGAGAAATAAAACATTTTGATTTGAGGGTGACTGAGCACTGGAAGAGGTTGCCCAGAGAGGTTGTGGACTTTCCATCCTTGCAGAACCTCAAAAGCCTGGATACAGTCATGGGCAACCTGCTCTAGGTGACCCTGTTTGATCAGGGGGGTTGGACTAGACGGTCTGCAAAGATCTCTTCCACCCTCAGCAATTTTGTGATTCTGACAAAGTCCTCAAAATGCTGCTGTCTGGAGAGCAAGCCTGCCTTGGGAATGCACTGTGGGTAGAGCAGTTTGATCAGAACCTGTTTATTTTGCTTTACTCGAGAGAAGCAGTAACGTATTTTAAAGGTTCTCTTCTTCGAGTTCATGTTCAGACAGAACAGTTTTAAGCTGTAAAAGCTCCTTTGTGTATTTTTGGATAATTTGGAGTTTGTTGTGCCATTTGTCACTAAAGCAAGAGGGAATGGTTGCTGCACAGTCAGTGGTTGCTTCTTTGGCTTTTCTTTGGAGATCATCTAAGCAATAACAAATCACACACAACTAGTTCAGATAAGAGGTACATCTGTTTTTCAAGGTAATCAAACATTCGAGGCAGAGACTTTAATAAACATCTGGGCAGATTTTCCTGAAATCTGCAGTTTAGACTGGAATACATATTACTGTTCTATATAACTTCTTGTCCAGCTCATGAAATATGAGTTGTTTGAAAGAAAAGTGGTTAACTGCTTTCCTTATGAAGCAGGTGTATGACTTTTCAATCTGATTTTGACATATGACTCTACTAAAAGTAGACATTTTTGTTTCCCTTTGTTCTTGTAGAAATAAAATAATTTTAAATTGTGTGAAGTATTTTATAGAGATGGTGTTACACTGTGAACTGTTATGGAGAGAAACAGGAAATACATGCATCTGTAGCTTGTGTAAGACTAAGCTCTTCAAAGGGCTAGCTGTAGATCAAAGTCCAGCCTGTAATGTGTGATCAAACAGTCTGCTGAATGAGACTAAAGAGGGGGAGGCCTTTTGGTTCAGCAGCCCTGGTTCGATTTGCCCCCAGAGACATGCTTTCCATATGAGACAGGGGTTTGTGGCAGCCTCACTTGTGATATCCACACATGAGCATGTACTTCTGCGCTCACATGCCCCTCTCTTCTCACATATCTGTTAGAGCACTAGCTGCTCTTCACAGAATCACAGAATGGTTGAGGTTGGAAGGGACATCTAGAGATCATCTCATCCAAGCCCCCTGCTCCAACAGGGACACCCAGAGCACGGGGCACAGGGTGGCAGCCAGGCAAGTTTGGAAGATCTCCAGAGAAGGAGACTCCACAGCCTCTCTGGGCAGCCTGTGCCAGGGCTCTGGCAC
>VZSV01000025.1:2923275-2935073 GCA_013398735.1 Nothocercus julius
GAAGACGATGGAGAGCGGCTGAGCAATAACCCCCACCAGTTCCCTCAGCACTCTTGGGTGCATCCCATCCGGGCCCATAGATCTATGGGTGTCTGGTTGGCCTAAAGAATCCCTAACCCAATCCTCCTCGACCAGCAGGAAGTCCTCCTCTCTTCTGTTTTTCTCCCTTTGTCTCCAACCTCTGTAGTTCATGGGGACCAGCCTTAGCAGTAAGGACTGAAGCAAAGAAGGCATTTAGTAACTCTGCCTTCTCTGCATCCTCCATCACCAAGGCACCTTCCCCATTCCGCAGCAGGCCCATGTTCTCCCAAGTCTTCCTTTTGCTGCTGATGTATTTATAGAAGCCGTTCCTGTTGTCTCTGACATCTCTTGCTAACCCTAATTCCAAATGGGTCTTGGCCTTCTTTGTTGCATCCCTGCATTCCTTGACAGTGTTCCTACATTGTTGCCATGTGGTCTGGCCCTTCTTCCACATTACATATGCTTTTTCTCATTAAGTTTATCCAACAGCTCCTTGCCCAACTAAACAGGTCCCCTCCCACCTCGCTCGACTTCTTTCTTATAGGAATGCACTGATCTTGAGCTTGGAGAAAGTGATGCTTGAATATTAGCCAACTATCCTGGACGCCCTTTCCTTCTAGGACCCTGGCCCAAGGGCTTCCTCCAAGGAGGTCCCTGCAGAGGTCAAAGTTAGCTCTCTTGAAGTCCAGAGTTGCAATCCTGCTTCTTGCCCAGCCTTGCAGGATCGTGAATTCCAACATCTCATGGTCACTGCAGCCCAGACTGCCCCCAGCCCTCACATTTCCAACTAGACCATCTGTGTTCATTAGTATCTGGTCTAGCAGCAGCTCTACCCTTGCTGGCTCATCAACCACCTGCACCAAGAAGTTATATCTGCAATGTTCTGCAGGAACCTCCTGGACTGTCTGTTCCTAGCCATGTGATTATCCCAGCAGACATCAGGGTTGTTGAAGTCCTCCATAAGGACCAGGGTCTGGGATCGTGAGGCTTCTTGCAGCTGCCTATAGAAGCCTCAACCACTTCCTCTTCCTGGTCAGAAGGCCTGTAGTGAACCCCCCACCACAGTGTCACCCCTGTTGGGCTGCCCTTTAATCCTCACCCACAGGCTCTCAACTCAGGCTTTGTCCTGCCCTAGACAGAGCTCTATACGTTCCAGTTGCTCTCTAACATAAAAAGCAACTCCACCACCTCACCTTCCTGGCCTAGCCTTCCTAAAAAGCACAAAGCCATCCATGGCCACGTTTCAGTCATGAGAGCTGTCCCACCATGTCTCAGTAAATGCAATGAGATTGTGGCCCTGCAGTTGCACACGCATCTCCAATTCCCCTTGTTTATTCCCCATGCTGCGTGCGTTTACACGGAGGCATTTGAGTTGGGCACCCAGGATGCCTCTCTTTCTAGCTGAGGCAGCTGTAACTTGACTATGTGGGCCTTCAGTAGTTCTCACATTTTGCTGTTTTCGCTCTCCAGGCTTTGGGCATCCTTCACTGGCTCTGGAATTAGGCTAGTGTGAGTGACATGATATGCCATCCCCTACCTTATCCCCCTCTCCTCCTCAAATCTAGTTTAGAGCCTTCTCGATGAGCCCTGCTAGCTCATCGGACACAGGACCCTCTTTCCCCTTTGGGAAAGATGAATCCCATTTGATGCCACCATGCCTGGTGCCATGTATGGCTTCCTGTTGCCGAGAAACCCAAAGTTGTGGCGTTGACAGCCACAGAGCCATGTGTTGATGGACTGTATCCTCCTGTTTCTTTTTGTATTGCTGACAGCACTGGGGAGAATGGATGAGAATATGACCTGCATGCCTGAGCTCCTGATCGTGTGCCCCAATTCCCTAAAGTCCCTTTTCATTGCCCTTGGGCTACGGCTTGCCTCTTCTCCTCCCACATGAAGGACCATCAATGGATAATAGTCTGTGGATCAAACCAGGCTGGAAGGTTTCCTGGTGACATCCTTAACCCGGGCCCCAGGAAGGCAGCAGACTTCTCTTAGAGGAGGGTCACGTCTGCATATTGGACCCTCTGTTCCCTGAACTAAGGAATCCCCCACAAATAGAACCCGCCTTTTGTTCCTCTTGCCTGTGGTCACAATATGGGCTGTTTGCCTTTCTGACTGTATTATTATTTTTGGAGAATATTCACCCTTCGTTGCATCTTATATTTGGCTTCTGACAAAAAGTTATTGAAAACAATAGATGCAAAGTAAGGCTCCTGAAGCTCAGCCGAAAGTTTAAATCAAACAAACGAAAGTATGTTTACATCTCTTTGTTGTTGTAGTAGAGAACCTATAAATAAAATGTTCAGGAAATGTCCTGTTATGGAGCAGAAGGATGTATTTTAAGATGTGCTATGTTTTTAAAGGATCTCCCTTCTCCCTTCCTAAAATATTCCTAGAATTTCCAGCTACCTATATATGGTCCGTATATCTCTGTTTGTTCTTCCTGCTACATGGATGTCTTGTTCCCTGCCTAGGGTTCCTCAGTGGTGTTATAAGAAAGAACAGTAAAACTTCAGAATTAATGATTCTGTGTCCTTTTTTTGTTTTTGACTGCATGAATATAAGTAGAGACTGCTTTATCTCTTGTCCTATTTATTCCCTGAAGGAGGAAAGCTTTATTTAGATTCTTATTTGGCAAGTGCTAACCATGTAAAGTTTTGCAGAAGCTCCCTTCATGTACATCTGACCTCAATTAAGTCTAATCAGAAGAGAATCACTTTATTTTTTGGGCAGGACAGGTGATGAGTTTCAGGAATGCGGGAGACTATGTACCAGTGTGTGTATATTTACGGAAAAAAAAGAAAAAAAAGTAAGATCACAAAGTAGGAGCTTTTTCCAATGTTAGTAGAAAAATGAGGAAGCCATAGCTGCTTTTACAGAGAGGGGAAAAAAAAAAAAAGAGTTTGATAAGGAAGATAGGTCAAGAGAAAATTTGGGAAAGATTCAGGAAGCCATATTTTTAACCTGTGTGAGGATACACTTTCAGCAAAGGTGCTTGATGGATGGGAGTTACCGCACTGCGAAACCCCAAGCTATGCCCTTTGAGTTTCGAGGCTGTTTTTACGAGAGCTCTTGTAAAGGTTCTGCAGCCACAAGCATTTTTCTAGTGTGTCTGAACTCTTCATAAGAGAATTGAAAGCCTAATGCTGTGGCCAGCATGCTGGCAGCTAACTGTTACAGGAATAAACAGCTGTTTCTAGCAAAGACTTAGGTGTTGAACAGCCCCAGTTCGCTGGTGTGTGACTTTTGTTTCCTCACCAGGTTGCCTTCATGCAAGCCTTTAATAAGCACCACACAGAGGTTTTCCTGTCCTCGAACCCTTTTTTCCTCCTTCCTTGCTACTTCTTGAACTTTCCTCTGAAGTGAAAATTGTTTGATGTAAAGAGTATGTTTTTCAAATGTCACTGGAATCCATATCCAAAATGCCTGTCTAGCCTGGGACATCCACATAGTATCCGTGGGGAACTGAAACTTCTCAGAGCATGACTTGAGTTAGACAAACTCCAACCATTAAAGCAGTTTAATTGCCTTTCAGGTGGGTGTTAGGTAATAGATCACCATAATTATTAACTGTTACTACAGAAGAAATCCAGGACTCTGTGGAAATAGGGCTTGCTGGGCGGAGAGAAGCCCTAGCCCTTAAAACCCATCTGCTTTAGTTTAGAATTGAGACCTCACAGACTGGAGGGTGGCTCAAGGTTATGGTCACTTAACCACTTGTGAGCTTCTTTTGTACAGTTTAAGTCTTGACTGCCGTGCCAGGGGAAAGCATGCTCCAGGTAAGTGCTTCTCACCGGTGCCTGCGCGAAGTTGCCTGGCTCAACCAAGAGCTGCTGCCAGCCGTGGTTGCTCTGAACCCGCCTGACACCGAAAGCAAAGAAGTGCTTGGACAGTCCGGTCTGGTGACTTGGTTGTGGGGGCAGCAGCCTCCAGCTGTGCCACTGGAGCAAACACCTGGGAGCGGTGCAGGGAAGCTGCAATGGTGCCTCAGAAGTGAGTGCACCCGAAAGCGTGTGTGCCTCCTGAGGGACGGCCTGCTGCAGGCTCTGTTGGCAAGGAAAATTACTTCTGTTCCGGAGCTGAGTCCGAGCTTGTCACCAGTGTGTGCTCTCCCAGCCAGCAGTGCTCAGTATGCGCTCGCAAAAGAACAGAGAGTGTCAACGGGTTTTAAAGGGGGGCGGGGGGGGGGAAGGGGCTCAGTGGCACCTCCACTTCATTTTAAGAGCAGGCATACCTGGCATTAGGTAGACCTGGAAGAACGCTCCAGGATGTTAGAAGGAGAGGTTACAAGGTGCAACACAGTTTTGGGGACAAAAGCCAACACTGCAAGGTGAGAGCGCAGAGCAGTGCAGCGGCATTACATTATGTCCCAAAGAAAGGAGCATGGTGGAGGGGAGAGCCAAGGAGGGCAGCCCTCTGAGGGAGAAGATGGGATATTTGCCATGGAAAAGAGGTAGGAGTGCAAGGTCATCTTAGGATCTGAGTGGTATGTGCTGTAATAATAAAAACATGCTGTAAGAGGCCAAAGAGAAGTTTGGCATCCTAGATGAGTTGAAGAGGGTTGAAATTTAATCTTCGGAGAACAGGACAAGATGTAGAGAGCCTGAATGTGCTAATCTTCTTCAGAGGGATCAGACCAAGGATGACACGTTTGTTTAGCTGAAGAAGGTGCTGGCAGTAGTCACAGTGTCAGAGAGCACAGTAGAGAGGGAGACTGAGAGCTCGTCCAGCAGTATCATTTCATATGTCGAGTTTTGAGGTGAACAGTTCAGTCCCCTTGGTTTAGAGGGAGGTACTCTACAAGGTGCTGCCCTTGTGTCCGCTTGCTAAGGCCTGGTACATTGGGCTTGAGAGCTGCAAACTTGCTAACAGAAGCTACTCATATTAACAGAAATGCCAGGAAGGTGTAATGCAGATGACCTTGAGTTCCATCCAAGGTGCCTTGACTGCCCCAATTTCAAGCGGGCAGTTTTCATGGTTTGTGTTCTGGCTTTTCAGCAGTCATGCATTCATATAATGCAATCTGGAATTTCCCTTTTGATTTTTCACTCAATCATTTCATTTGTGGGTGCTATACATACATTAATATCACAACCATGCCTTACTTTCCGAATCTTACTCATGTAAGATCCTGTTGCATCCATGATAAAAGGAAACAATGCAGTTCACGAGGTGTCTTTCATTCTTCTTGTACTCAATAGGAAATAGCCCGTCATCTCCGACCGGGAACTCTGCGTGCTGTGTTTGGCAAGAACAAGATTCAGAATGCTGTCCACTGCACAGACCTACCTGAAGATGGTCTTTTGGAGGTAAGGCCTCTTAAATAAATGTGTACTTTTATGTTACCGGCTGCTTTAAAATTAAAATCTATACTCGACACCATTTTAAGTTGTTTAAATGTGTGGAATAGCTAGTGATCAACCAGAAACAAAAGCAGAGCTCACAAAGAGCAGTTGATCTCATTATCTGGGTAAGTCAAAGGCAGAATTCAGATACTGTAAAAGATTCATCCATGCACTTTCTTTGAAACTATGTAGTACAGCAGAGTATTTAATGAAATGAAATATATACTGTGGACTGGATGACAGTTCCTAGCAGTGCTCTGCAGGGACTCCAGCTGAGCCCTTACTTCGATGACCGTGGCCCTTGATCTAGGCTGTCTCCACAGAGAGCTTGTGTTAGGTTTGGGAATGTTACAGGCATTAGGGATTCAAACCCTGCAGTTAAAGAACAGTTTTACATGTCCATAGTCATAATTAGGGCCATCAGTAGATATTTCCTGTGTTTTATATTAACTTACTGATTATTATCTGATTTTGGCTTTGTATTTTTTCATTAAAGTCCAATAAAGATTATGGGAGTTTATAAAGACAGAAGTACTCACTGTACTTTTGTGAAACCCAGAACAAGCTGATTTACATAATCCCATGCCCGAGAGCTAAAGTCTGCACGAGGGGATGAAGTGGCATGCCAGTATATCTTGGAAAGATCTCTGCATTAATGAAGGTGACTTTTCCAAACATGAAAAGCATCTGTTGTACTGTTTACATGTATTTTGTGAGCGTTTGCTGTGAGACTATAGCAGAATGGTGGAACAGGAAGAGTTTTCATAGGCTGGATGCATTTTGTACTGCCAAATTGTAATTTTCTTAGAGGAACTAACTGTTCTTAAGGAAGAGCTAACTGTTATCGTCATCCCCCTTCACAAAGTAAAATTAGATCTGTGGGTTAAAGTACCATTGCCAGGAAATTGAGTCTAGCTTAAAAAGTAGAATACTGGAAATTACCTTGGGGAATTACAGCCGATATCAACAAAGGTACAACTTTCAAACCATTCCCAAATTCTCCATGAAAGTTGACAAATTTTAGTTACCTACACTTAAGAGCTGAATTTAAACTAACAACTAACTCCTTGTAACCATGCACCTAAAATAACTCACCACAGCTTTTGGATGACAGCAGAAAGGAAGCATAACCCTCCCAGGAAAAAAAGAAAAAGTCCCATAGAGCATTTTAGTATTTCAGCAGAACTGTGCATCTCTGTATCCAGTGGTACAGTATGTGTATTTTATGTTGTCTGCTGGTGCAAAGCAGCTGTAACTAGTTGTTTAAATTGAGTTTAGTTACCATGAGCAAGCTGAGTGGGGCAAAGCAGCTGAACTGCTGCTCCAAAGCAAATATTAAGGCTGGAGTTTTTTTCCCATCTGTATTACATGAGTTCATGTCCTGTGAATCCCACAGCTGATTCATAAGCCTACTTCTTGACCGTGTTCTCATATTACTTTGAGTACACACTTTGCTGTTCCCATGGCAGATTGATCTTTGAAGTTTTTTTGTTTTTTAATCTCAATGACTTTTAGCATAGGCTGTTACATAACTGTTGCACAGAATGTGGTTTTTCTTCCCTTGTAACAGTCCAGGCTAACCCAGCAGTTGTCTGCAACACCAGTTGTTCCATGAGTGTAGCAGTGAATGTTTTGCTCTGCTTGTTTGGCAAGCAAGCATCATTCTGTAAACTGTGGAGGCCTTTTAGCTGCTAGAACATAGACCCTTCTTGAAGTTTCTTTAGATCTGTGTTTTGTAATAAACGTGCTCACCTCAAAGTTCAGGTAAGAATAAGAAGGAACCTCAGAATTTGCAGCTGGGGAAAGAAGTGATGCACTGTGGTAGCAGTTGAGGAGCAGGGGCTAGCGAGAAGAGTCTTTATCAAGTCTCCTGCTCCTTTGTCATGGTTCCCCCCATGGTTCTCGGCAGCCAGGCTCCCAAGGGCACGCTCACCCTTTGGTTACTAGGGCTTCTTTTGTGCAGCTGCTAATGGACGTTTCCCCCATCCATCCTGCCAAGCTTCCCCCTCAGCTACTAGAGCTTCTTTTTGTGCAACTGCTAAAAGACATTCCCCGTCCATCCTGCCGAGCTTGCCCCACAGTACGATCTTCCCCAATCGTCCATTCTGTCCCTGGACCCTCAGGGGTCCCTTTTCAGGCACCAACTGTGGTGGCAATTGAAAAGCAGAGACTTGCAAGCTTACTCTTCATCGGGTCCTGATTTTTCTAATTCCATCCAGTCCATATTTGCATGCTTCATCAATCTATATGCGCTTATAGGAAGTTCCATTGATCCTTCTGGGTCAGGGGTTGAGTTCCTAGTCAGTACATCTGCTCCTCCAGCCCAGCCTTTGATCAGCGTGCTCTTGGGTTCTTCCGCTCAGATATATTCCTTTTGGGATTGTACTAGCTGCGGGCTCATTTCCCACATGGCTCTCACCTGGGGAGTCATCTCCCAGGTACTCATCATCTGAAGGTGGCTGGGGTGCCTGTTCAGACTTAATGTTATCAGTCTTGCTGGGCCTGCTACAGCTACAATACACTACGTGCAGAGAGCATCCCTGGGAAAATTTTTCCGTGAGAACAGCTCAGACCAGCGGCAGAGGTCTCCCTTGGTGGCAGGCAGAAAGCAGACCCTCTCCTCACCTGCCCCCAGAAATTGTATCTGCGCTGCACATGCTGGGCTAGACTACGTGCCCTGTGAGGCAACCAAAGGATGCTTGAGCTAAAGGCACTGAGCCACACTAACATTTTTAAGAAATATGCCCTTGAGTCGTAGCAAGTGTTTTCATTCTTTAGTGGCTACCTGAATGTTTTAATAGACTGAGTTTGAGAGAGCAGTTATTCTCAGCTTCAGAGAGATGAATTCAGAGTTAGATGAGGCTGCTTTCACTGAGGAGAAAGGCCTTGGCAGACCTGTGGTGGCTGCCTGTGAACACGAGCTGCGGAACTTGCTTCTTTAAGTACAGCGTTAGCACCGTGTTTGTTATGTCCTAGTTCTGGTGGGAGTTGTCTTTGCTGCTGAAGTACAAGCTGTTCCTGTAAAAGGTTTATAGTAGGACTGCTGAATCCGGAGGAGTATGGAGTAAATACACCCCTGCTATATGTTCATTGACTGAAATTTCAGAGAGAAATCGGGTCTGCTAAGTTTACCTGGCCAGGATGAGCAATCTTTTTTAAATCCTTAAAGAGGAATCCATGCCTAGCAGTTGCTCTCCTTTCTTCAGGTGGTATTGATTTTGTACACTGTTAATATTCTGTTGCAGCTACTACCCTGCATAGCAGAAACCAGCCTAAATGCAAATTCTTGCACACATTTTTTCCTGTGTAAAAGGTACAGTTCAGCAATCAGTGTTCAGGCACAAGACCTTGAATTTCATAATTTCATTACCAAGTGCAACTTCCAGGTTCACTGAGCTTGAATTTAGCCCTGTGGGTTTGTACAAAGAAAGGTTGAGTTATGCCTGCTGGGTTCATGTGGAATATTGATATTAGTGGTTCTGCAGGAGCTTATGAGAAGCTCTATCACTATCCCGACCCCCTTGTGCTAACGTGTTCTCCGTGCACACCTGCAGGGCCACCAGTGCCCTGAGGAGCTTGCAGGCAAGATGGTCAAAACAACTATTACATTTGCCGTTTTGTGGGTGGGAAGCTAAATAGGATGGTCTTTGGACTAATTGTTCTTGTGATGCTTGGTTTTCCAGAACCAAGTGATGATTGAAAGAGGAGGCATCTGGTTAACCTAGTGTCCTGTCATGGATCTTAAATACACAGTGTTTATTAAAGCACAGTGTTTGTGTAAAGAGTGTTTGTATAAAGAAGGGTGCTTTTCTGAGGGCTCAGTTAATTACTTTTCATTAATGCCAGAAAATGTGCACTTTAAGATCTCTGCATCCTTCTCTCCACAGCTTCCCTCAGCCACCATGTAAGATCTAACCAAAATGGATTTGACAAGTCTTATAGCTGCTGTCTGATTGTCCATTAATGGAGCAATGTCCTTGACTTCTTAAAGTACCCAGGAGAGAGGTATTTGAGCGCTGGATCAGGTGCTCCCTGAAGTTAATAGCACAGCTGCAGCTGACATCAGTGGTTCAGGCTTAGTTGAAGATCACTAGGAAGGGGAAGCTGTGACCTTACTTGGTGACCAAGGAGTACTTGGGGGAAGGAGTGAGAGCAACAGTGTCTCAGGAAGCTCAGGGGCTAAGCAAGGGTCGGCTTACCTAGTTTTAGAAGAGTAGGTTTAATGCAGTACAGTTTTTTTTTTTTCAGTGTTGTCTGTTGGTCCCACATGGTCCCAAAAGAAAAGAGAAGTTCAGTTTTGATTAAAAAAAAAAATCACTGGCACTTGCTCGCCCCAGTTTGACCCTGAGCTCTTGGCTTTATACTACAAAGTACTTTATGTTTTAGGTAGTGATTAAAGCGTATCGGAGTTAATGAATAACTCACTCTGGCTCAAGAGGCAAGAGGTGAGATGCAATGGAGTTTAAAATGCCACTGGCCAGGTAGAAAAATCAGATGTAGAACTGTGACTGCTCCTTTTATTTCTAGTTTAATGGTATGGGAGAACGGAGAATGTTACCCTGAAACTTCTTGGATGAGCTCTCTGATTTGCTTTATCAGATATTCATAGACTTGTATGTCCTCATATTCTTATTTACAGTGTTAAATGTATTCTACAAGGGACAATGTATAGAGGTGAATGGCTCAGAATAGCCTGTTTGATCGGCGCTGCCGTTGGTTTCCCCGTGGTTTGAATGGAGGAAGGAGCAGGTAGAGAAGGGATCGTGAGACAGATGGAGTATTTATGAGACGATGGAGACGATACATGCCAAATGAGTGCTCTGCTTAACAGCCTTGTGACAGTTTTGAGTCTGTGTCTTCATGTGCACACAGTGAAAGACAAATCTGCCTCCCAGCTCACCATCCTGCTCCTCAGGAGCGTTTCTGATGAGTATCCTGTTAAACAGATGCTTGCTCAAATCTTTGGATCTGCTGAATCAGAATTCTCTGGACAAAACAAATTTCACTTGAAATCAACCATTCCTAGACTGGTTCTAGCTCAAATTCCGGCTATAAGGTGTTGCGGCTACAAGGCGCGCTGGTTTCTCTGCCCCCATCAGGACATGAGGGCCGGTTAGGCAGCACTCAGTGAAGGTGTTGCTCCGCTCAGCGGCAGCGCAGCGGGCCGCGCGTCCCGCGGGACGCGGTGCTCTGCACACCCCTCCGCCCGCGGCCTCTCCAGCGGCTGCGCGCCAATCCACCTCAGCTGCAGCCATTAAACTGCTCTCCGAGCTGCAACTACAACAACACCAGCATTTCTGGCCTTTGCCAGGCTTTGCCTGTAGGTCTTTCCTCGTGCTGTGCACCTCAAGATGGTTTTTTTTGCGAGCAGTGCCATGAGTGGCCTTTGCAAAGTGCGCGGGGTGCGCGCGTGCGGGGTGGCCTGACAGCTCTCCTGGAGGAGCCGTGGGCTGTGCCGGGCGCACCGGGGCACACCAGCCCCCTCTGCCTGTGCCCTGGTGTTGGGTCAGAGTGGGGCTCACGAGACTCCCTCACGTTACTAGAAAACACTTGGCAGTCATGCAGGTGTACGTGCACATACGTATATGTATATGTGTAGAGAGAGGGAGAGGCGGTGAGCGAGAGGGTGTCGCCATCAGTGAGACGCGTGGCAGCAAGGCTTTGTTAGGGCACGAGTGAGCTCCTTTGAGCTCTGCGGGGGGAGCCTTTTGCTGCCCGCCGAGGGAGGTGCAGTTACTGAGTGACTGGTTTTTCCAGCGGCAGCGGCGCGGCGGCCGCAGCACAGGGGCCCGTGGCGGCTCTCCGCGCGCCCTGTGCGACGCGCGAAGCGGCGGCGGGGCGGGCTGCTGCACCAGCAGCCTCTTCTGTCTTTCAGGAGAGCTGCCATGCTGTTGTTTATTTCCCTTCTCACTTCTTTACATTTTGCATGTGAGAGCGAGGCCGTGGGCTCACAGGCCGGCCAGCTGCCGCCGGCAGCGCCTCTTTCCCAGCCTCAGCGGTGGGGTTGCTTCCCGGCTTCCGAGGCGCTCAGGCAGACGGCGGCGCTGGGCAGCCGTGCGGGTCCCGGCCGGGGAGGTGGCGACGCGGCGATGCGGGCCGGTCCAGCAGAGAGGGCTGGTGCAGGCAGCGCCGCGGGCCGGGCGCAGCGCCCTGCTCTTCTCCTTGGTGCCCTCGCCGCCCTTGCCGTATCCCGTATCCCTCCCTTATCCAGCCGGCCCGAGGGCTCAGCTTATAACCCAAGGGCTCGGGCGGGCGGCGGAGGGATGCGGTTCTGCTCGGCGCCCCGCGGCCTGGTGGGAGCGGTTTAGTAAGGCCGGTGAATGAATAACCGCGAGGAGCGTCACGGCGCTCGGAGCGGCCTCCGCGCCGGGCGCCCCCGGGCAAAGGTCCCCGGCGCCGCCGTTAGCCATTAACCCGCCGGGCGTTGCGCAA
>VZSV01000025.1:2940495-2951152 GCA_013398735.1 Nothocercus julius
ACTAGGATGATGACCCCTCTCATCTCTCCCCCAAAGCTTTTGCCTGGCCACTTGCCTTAGCAAGGCCCCATCACCTGCGCGTTGTTGAAGGGGAGTTTGGCTTAAGCTGGGTATGGCCCAGGCTGTCTGTCTGTTCAGAGGCCGACCCGTGTCCTGGGTGTTTCTCTCCTCTTCCATTTTTTTAATGTGTTCTAATGCTCTGTGAGCTACAATTTGAAGGACCTGCACTTCTCGTTCCTTGTTTTACATGGGGTATCTGGGTCAGGATGGTTTGGGTCTTTTGTTCTTTTTCCTCCCAGTCTAGTGGTAGCACAAGTGTCATGAAACCTGTGAATAGCTGGGAGGGTGTTACAGCTTTCCGGGCTGAGGGGAGGGCTGGCTTTCCCGTGGGCGGCCCGGCAGGAGGGCGCGGAGCCGGGAGCTGCTGCCCCGAGCGCCCCCAGCGAAGCAGCCGCACGGCTCCCACTGCTGCTGCAACGGGGGGGTCGGGGCGCGAGGCTTGGTTTGTGCTGCGGTATTTTGTACTGCAGTGATCAGGTTGCATTTGTACTAGAGCCTTTTGACACTTGCTTGAAGCCAGCAAAGGCACCATGAGCTTCCTGCGTTGTCCAAATTCCTGGAATAAATCATTGTCTTTATTACCAGCTCCTGCTAGGACTTCGCTCTTGTATAGTAAATGAGAAGGTTCTTTATTAGCTAACCTTGAGTTGTCTTTCTAAAAGTAGGTTTTTGTTTTGTTTTGTCAAACACCGTGTACATAGGCCTTGTACTGCAGAGGTGCTCTCCCTCCTGAGGAGCCCTGACCCACACATCGCCATCCCCGCCGGCCGCAGTCGGCTGTCGCCCATGGGTGCCAGGGGTGGGTCCCACAGCCCCCACAGGAGGCGTTTTAGCTCCTGGGTCCCAATGTCGCGGTTGAACCCCTGCCCAGTGAGTGCGGCCAAGGGCGCCACGGCAGGTCACGTTTCCACCATCTCCCGTGCCAGGCTGGGAGCGTGAAGCAGCCCGGTGCTTTCCTGGCCGGCCCGCAGTGGTGAGCGCAGCAGTGAGCACAGCGGGCTCCCCTCCCGCGAGCGGCGTTTCCATTGGGAGCAGCTCACTGTAGGAAAAACGCTGTTTTGTTCCTGTACGGAGCGCAAAAGCCCCCCGTAATCTGTGGCTGGGACTCCTGCGGGCAGGGGCTGCTGAGGTTTGTGGACCCGCAAGCAGCCCCAGCAGGTGAGGGCAGCTGCCGGTGAGACGAGGACCCAGGCGCTGCCAGGAGCTGCCCCTGCCTCTCCCGCTCTGCCTTCTCCCTCCTGGATGTGCAGCACGTGGCCCTGGGGGTGCTTCAGCTTGCACCGACCACGAGCACATTCTGTATCCCTGTGCTGCTACTGCCGCGCTCCGCCAGCCGCGCTTGTTCACACCCATCACGCGCCTGCCACCAGCGTCGGCTTCGTGCTGCGGTGACTTAGCTCGGGGGCAGACAAAAGCAACTCCTCAACACCCGCAGCGACCCTGCTGCGAAACGCTGCCCAACTCCTCCGCTCCACGGTGGCGGTGCCAGTTTATGGGAAACACAGTGTGGGTCTGACCTGCGCCGGCTCCGGCAATGCTAAGTCCGCCTTTTATTTTTGCCATAGGTGCAGTACTTTTTCAAGATTCTGGACAACTAGCAGCCTCCATCCGAGCCCACGTGAAGGAAGGGGACATAGGAGAGTGTGTTCATTCATTTTTATTTGTCCAATGTTTCAACCTGACTGAAATACAAGATCAACAAGAGCACTGTACTCCTGGCTATTTTATTACATGTTAGAACATAGAGTTTTGCACTTTAGACAACATTTAACATCGGTCTATGGGGTCTGCATTGCTTTTATAAAGTTTAAAATAAAGATTTATTTTCAAACATGTGACTTTGGTTTATTTCATACATTACACTTTCTTGCAGAAAAAATAAAATTGTACAACTGCATAAATATAAAATTCTTCCACCATGAAAATGGTTAAAACATTCAAAAAAGACATTAGCACCACAGTCTGCGATGCCTCCAGCAGGAAAAAAAAGAAAGAAAATATACAAAGCAAAGAGTTATGGCTATCACTGAGCAGAGTGATAGTCTGACCCAGGTCTCTCACACAACATACTGGAGGATGAGGGGAAGGGGGGAGAGAGCGAGACAGCATTCGCTACAAGCACGGTACACAATCAGCTAGTTTCTTCAGCGTCACTTAAGTTAGTTTCCCCTGCTGCCCCTCCAAATAAAATACCCTAACACCACAGAAAAGTCAGAAGCCTTATGGAGTGCTGTTAAATAGAGTCTCACAGGTGGGCCTTTCTTTTAAAATGCAAAAACAAAAAATAATTAATTAAAAGTAACATGCCAGTTCTAGTCCCATTGAGTATTTACACCTTGGACAGCAGAAGTCTTTGCTCACAAGAAGTAGAAAACAGATACAATACATGGCTTGAAAAATGACCAGAGTATGCACCTATAGTACTGTACACTAAATAAAATACACAAGGCAGCAATACTTAGGGGCCAGAAACACTGCTTACTACAAGTCAGTTATGGAATCATAATTTACAGTAAAAATGGGCATGTCCCAAGGCTCAATTTTGTTTTTGTCATTTACAGTAGAATAAATATTTGTCGCTATTGCTACACTTTGTTTACATTCTAACCTAGTAAATGCAGAAAGCTAGTGTAAAGCATATAGATTACGTGTAGGTCCCATACGATGACAGTTTGTTCAAGACTAGTAGGTTTGCTTTTTTGTTCTTTTTTTTTTTTTTTAAACCTTTTTAAATGGCTAGGAGGAAAGGGTGGGGGAGGGTAAAGGGTTGTGCTTACAATCAGCTGCTTTTGATGTCGAATTTAATATCAAAGCGTCCCTGGAAGCGGTCTTTGTCGCTGTACTGGATGTTCTGCCCGTAGGCCTTGCACTCCACGCGCACCTCCATGTCGTAGGTCAGGTTGGTGAACTGCACGGCCACGAGCGGCTGCAGGTAGCGCGGCTGCAGCAGCTTCCCGTAGTAGGGGTAGTACTGCAGGGCGAAGCCGGCGTAGCCGCCCATGCCGTAGTACTCCACCGTGCCCACGTTGTCCACATCTTCTTCCCTCTGCAGAGCAAGGGCAGACAGAGTCAACGCTAAAGCACCCGGCCTCTCCTTCTGCAGAGGCCCCCCCAGCGCCCTCCTTGTCCGTGAGGACGGGCGCCTCTTTGGGCATCACGCGTCGTCCTCGGCGCGGCCTGGGGGACGGGACACCCACCCAGCGCCCGGCCAGCGTGCGGCTACAGCAGGAAGAGCAGGGCGGCTCGATTCGCTCAAAGCCAGGCACTTCTGCGCACGCCCAGGAGCCACCGTGGCTTCCTGCTGTTGTCAGTGCTCCGTCTCGGAACAGAAACCAGCCAGAACCGCCCACCCCACTTGTGTGCCTGAGCCCACACGGCCCCTCGGAGGGCGCCGGTCCCTGCTCGCTCCCTCCTGCCCCTCTGCGAGGGCAACACTGGCTGTTGTCATCCCCGGGGGGCTCTGGGAGCCTGGCCTGTCGCCTCTCCCTGCAGAGAGGGTACCCAGGGGGTCTGCAGAAAGGCAAAGGCTGGAAGCTCCCACACATCCACATCCTCTCCATCCCTACGCCGGGCAGGGAGAACCGAGCAGAACAGCAGCTCTGGGCTGCTCTCCAGTTCCGTCACACACTGGATTTTTTCATCTGCTGACAGGTTATTGCCTTGTGAACAACTTAGTATAAACAGGGATGGATTTAAGTTATTTCCCTCCGTAACTGTCTGTTTTAAACATACAGGGAAACATTTGTGCGTCTCCCCCTCAGGCTTTGAAACGCATTTCGTTCTCACAGGCTGGTAACTAGCACCAGGTACAGACTCAGGCCCTCCTTCCTGCGGGACCTCACTTACCTTGGGGCTGCAGTGCACGGGGATGAGGTAGGGGTTGAACTTCGCCGTAACCTCTGGAGGGAGGCTCTCGTTTGCCGGAGCCTAGAAGAGAACCAAAACCCACGGGAACGTTGGTGCTGCTTCCCTGCGGGCAGCAGCGGAGCCCGCGCCGTTACCCAGCCTCCCTCCCAGCGCCGCCTCCAGGGGCCGCAGCTGCTGGCGACGGCTCTCGGGCGGGACAAGCAGCTCACCGCAAGCAGAAGCAGCGGGACTGAACCCGGGCAGAGCGTGGGGACTTGCAGCCTCACTGCTGCGGGAAGGGCAGCGGCAGAACGAGACCCTCCGCCTGCCACCTGCGGCGTGGAGCGGGACCGAGGGCGCCACCGGGAGTCCCGCCGTGGTGCTGCTGAACTCTGACGTGCAAAGCTCCAAGTAAGCTAAGGAAAGCCGGGGAAGCGCTTCCATACTTCTATGTCACGTCCTAGCAAATCTTGGGATCTGCTCCGCACCTTGCCCAATGCAACAGCTGTGGGGGGTCTCTCCTGGAGCGCGGACGCGCACATTATTCCCAGCTGGGATACTCTGAGCGCACGCGCTGCCTCAACTGCTCTGGAGCTCTGCGGTGCGCAGTCAGGCAGACACCCGGCCAGCACTTCCCAACCCATCAAACGTGTCATCCCACAGCTACCACGCACCAACCACAGCAGATTTCTTTCAAAATACATCAACTGTTACTACCACCCAAAAAGACAGAATTCAAGTGATTTCTCTTAGCACAGGGAAGTCTCCTTTTAAGGAAAAGTTCCCCAACAGGTGCTATCTGGACAGTTCGTTTCCCCTTTCTCTTGGCTACGCAGATGGGGGGGTGATGAAGGGTGCTCAGCTCACCATTTGCACCATTTTCCATCCGGAAGACAGAGCGGGGTGTTTTGCACAAGGCCTTATCCAATAGCATGCATTCCGCCACTCAGTTCTGAGAGAAATTTTCAGTACTTAAATGTGTTGGGGAAAAAAAACTAAAAGCCAAAGCAGTTTCTGTCCAGAACAATGTCTTTTGACATCAGTGCAAATTTGCCACTAGGTGTAGTGTAGAGCACTGGGGCGACAGCCAACACCCCACGTTACATGATCTAACAATCTCTTCACCTTTCTTTCAGTAAGAACTGCACTGGACTCTGAGCTGCTCGCCAGCCTATCTTCAGGCTTTACAGACTATGGATGAGTCCAATACCACTTAATATAGCACTACCTCATTTAATTAAGTGCTTTCAGCAAGGCAGGCTGCACTGCCAGGGGAAAGAATGGAACAGATCGAAGCATGGTACCATTTACTTATCTTAGTACAGAGTAGGCCTCCTGTATCACATGGCAGCATACACTGTATCCATCTACAGATGTAGATACAGAATTTAGAGAAATGCCTTCTTAAAGCCATTCGGTTAGCAAGGTCAGCAAGGTACCCGGAGAGCCAACCAGTCATGGTGAGAGTTCACTGCTAATTGTTATCAGCTAACAGCATGCAGTTTCCATAGCTTTTCAATGAGAAGTCTTTGCAAAGCCATTCATTCATTCAAACCCTATCGAAGTTTCTCTTCTGCACACTGTGTTTAATACTAGTCTTTCTCTAGCAACAGGAAAGCAGGTGCTAACTGAATGGCTTTTCCAGAGCCAGAGCAAGTCTGCAGCCAACTCCTTCTCCTTATCAGTAGTTTCTATTAGAAAGGGAAGAAATACTTGCCTTAGGTTTGAAGCCAATAATTCTGTTAAGCTTGACTAGTATGCAGGGTTTGCCATCCTTGTAGCCAAAGGTTGGGTCATTTATCCCAGAGCAGTTTTCCAGCCATTCACGCCTGAATTTGCAGACCTTCTTCTGGCCTTGGGCATCATTGTATGGTCCTCTGTCTTTGTAGTCACCAGGTATATCTGCAATGGTGGAGAGGAGAAGAAAAAACAACCGTATGCAACAGGACCTTGCAAAGCTTCCACTCGCCAAGAGCGATAGTGTTTAGTTTCACCGTGCCCTTGGGGCTTCCCCCAACCCCGTCCCCCAGGACAAGGATAAGCAGCTTGTGGAGGCTGACACCGCGGGTCTGCACCAGCCTCTGCATGGGCCGGCCACGCACAAGCAGGTCCCGAGGGCTCGGGTTTGCTAAAGCTCAGGGATTTGGGGGCAGCGTTTACAAGAGGGCTCCAATCACAGCCCTTCCAAGCACCTCAGCTGACAGCTCGCACTTCACACTGCTACATCAAGAGGAGCCAAAGAGGCTTGAGCAAAATCATCAGCAAGACCCCCAAGTGAAATCCGGAAGCTCCCTGCCTTGTATCCCCTGTAATAAGCTTCCAGGTACAGCCACGTCCAAATCCAATCCTTGTCCAAATTGATAATTCAATGAGCAGCCCTAGGACTCAAACCAGAGCCTGATGCAGTTTACCAACATGCCACCCGTTACAATAAAAGGGCACAGAACAAGGCAACTAACCCTCAGTTTCATATGGAGGTGACACAGAGGCAGCGGTCAGGGCCCCCAGCCCTGGGAAACAACCAAGACTTACCCCCGCAGTCCTGAAAGACTATGTTGTCAGTCTGCTGCTCAGCGCTGTAGTCCTCCAAAAACCTCTCAAGGTTCCTCACATATGGGTCATAGCTCTTGGAATCAGCGACAACAAAGGAAATTTCAGTCTTTTGTACCTGGGGAACTTGAGTCAGTCCTAAGGAAAGCAAAGTCAGGAAGATCATAGTAAGTCAGGTGCCCAGCCTCCAGGAGCGCTTTGCACTTCAAGGACATCAAGCAGTCTGCTCGTCTGCATCATTCAGACTCCAGGATCTACACGGAAGAGCTTAAACTCACTGCAGGTGTGTTGATCTGATCTCCAACAGCAGTCTAGAAACCCTGCTGTTTGCATCACTACACAGATAAGAATCACAGCACCTGGAAGGGAGGCTATGAGACCAGCTCTTCCTCAAGAAGCGCGTTCAAACGAGCATCAGCTGCCCAATTCTGTCTCCTGCCCACAGGAGGAGAAGCCCCACGCACGCCAGCAAGGCCACACCACAAGCTCCCCCAGAGCTACCCTACCTGTCCCTTGCTGTTTGACGTGCATGTCCGCAAGCTTCCCTCGGTGACCCCCAACAACACCCTGTGCCCACTGACAATCTCAGAACTGCCTCCCTCTGCTCTTTACACTTCTCAACTCCTTCGCTCAGTCTCTGTGACAGGATGCAGGGCAGGGGACACTTTCCTACCCACTTAACTTCCAACAGTCTCATCATTTTCTCTCCTCTCCTTGTTCCTTGCACAGGTATTTCTGATTACACAAAGATCATTTTGAGCTCTCTAGCCGGAAGCAGATGACTAAGTAGGCAGGAAATACAGTCACACAGGAGAGATGTTTTGAACGGTCCTAGATTCTGGGCTGCACAACTAGCTCTACACTATGAGCTTTATAAAGAGGACTGGAAAAAAACACACTGCATGGAGAAGAGATTAGATGCACGTTATTCCTATAGATAATGAAAAATGTCAAGCCCTTTGATTGTCACTATGGGACCTAAAAATAGCTGCTCTTGCGTGACGTGTGGGTCACACTTTAATTGAACGCGTTGATGCATGGCTAATACTTAAGTTTAAAGTAATGGGAACCGGAGCTCATGCTGCTTTTGCAGCTGCCACTGCAATTACTGGGGTCTCAAGCCCCGTTCGGTTTGTCACCTTCACTTTAGCAAGAACAAAAAAAGAAGGAAGTAGGGGAGCAGCAACCGCTTTGGCAGCATTCAGAAGAAGCTCTGGTGCCAGTAAGTTCCTCTAGGGCAAAACTCTAGCAGCTCAGCTGGCCAAAACCCCCAGGAGCTTGTGACTCCAGCAGTTTTTGCAACGCTGCCGCTGCCACCACTCAAATGTTTCTGCTTAGTCCTACCTCAAGCCAGCTCACCACTTCCCCCTTCCCATGGGGCTGGAATTTGCAACCTAGGACAAAGATTAGCTTCATTCCCCTAAATGCAGCTCCCAGCAGTCAAAGGTAGCGAGACATCGAGCAAGCAGCTCACGGTTTCGCGTTTTATTCTGAGAAGCAGTTTCAATCTTCTCTTAAACCTCCCTTTAGCACAGATTGGCCACCTTGAACACTCCAAGTTTAGAAGCACCTTAGTACTCACCACAAGCAGAACCCAATCTTGCCCTTAAAGTTACTGAAACTTTTCAAGACTCACTAATGTTTTTAATATGTACATGCGTCTACACTCATCTATAGGTACATTTACAAAATGCAGGGCTCAGTTTAATGTAGTTCAGGTCTTCAGTTCCATCCTGCCAAGCCCTTCTTGGAGAGCTGCAGGCTCGTGGCTGAAGTGCCTGTCTGGTGCTGCAGGGCAGGCCGCAGGGCTGCTCAGGGATCTGCCCTCCCCTGAGTTCAGGTTACAGGTGCATCATTCAAGTGTGTAAAAACAGGGACAGCCTGGCTTCCCGAAACATTACAAGTTCTGCCAGACACTTACAGTGTTAATTTTGCTCAGGACCGCCAAACCTCTAGGCAGTTCCCCTGTCCTGTTCTTTATCTCATGCAAGACAATGCGTCAAGGCAGCCGTGACTGAAGAGAAGGTCACCAAAATAAGTATCGTGGAACAGACTGTGGAAGCCACCCCATGGGTGATCCCCACGCTGCAGCTTGGAGAGCCCAGCCGCTCATGTGTGCAGTTAAAAGCCAGGGCTGCAGAGAGTCCCACCCTGCAGGCCTGACCTCCACTCAGCCACTCCAGCAGCTGGTGAGCAGTGGAGCTGCTCCAAGGACAGGGATCTGGCACAGCAGCTGCTTTCATCCCAACCCAGGTGTTCACATGAGCCAGACTCGCTTACACTTTGGTAGATGGGGCACTTGCTTTGTGCGGGACATGAGCAGCGTTGCTTGGTCTGCAACTTATGGAACAGAAACAAGTAAAGCCTTTTGAAGATAACAGGCTTGTCACAAAACTAGCTTTATCGTGATTAAGAAGAGAAATGCATCACTAGCTTCTGCTGCACCCTCCACTCTCACATGCCTGTGACTGACTGGACAGGAGACCCCAAACACACATCTATCATTTCTCCCCTTTCCCCCAAACCTTCTCTCTCTTCTATGTTTCCTAAAGCAAAGTCTTCAATGCTGTTATCAGAAGAGCCCAATAAAGGGGAACCTTATTTACTGTTCCACCTTGCACCATCCCATGATGGCTTTCTAATTCTATGGAGGTACCAATCTAGCGCACACACACACACACACACACACACAAAAAAAAAAAAAAAAAAAACACTTGTGAACCTTATTTGAGATGACAGAGGAGGAGGAGGCAGTGTTTCCTGAAACACTTCTGTAACCCCAATGAAACCTTACCTCATCCCCTCCATTTATCTTAGAAAAACTAAAACAAGTAGGTGGGGACGAAAAGCCCTACACTATGTTAAAGATGAGTCATTCAAGTGCTACCTAGCAAGGGCTGGTAGACACAAGGGAACCTCAAGTTTTATTATGAGAACAGGGCTGAACAAGCTTCTCAGGGGCTCACACACGTGCAGAAGCCACTCATGAGCAAGCTCTAAGGGGGGCGGGGTGGGGGATGGGGAAAAATGAAACCTTAAATACTACCATGGCCTAGAGCCCAAATAACCCCCTTGCCCCACAGTCATGTTCTTTGCTGTAATTCAGCATCTCAGGTTATTAGCAGAGATCCACTACAGTATCATGTATGATGATACCATTGATCACATGTGAAAGGATCAAATAACTTACTGTCAGGAAACTTATCTCCATGACTGCATCAGAGCAGTGTTAGATAAATTAACTATTCTCACTGACTGACACTATTCACATAAGAGATGAATGATGCCCCAAGGCTGTACACACACGCACTGCCTTGTGATGGTTTTCTAGCTCTATGGGTGTACCAAGCTAGCTTAGAAAACGTTTGAGAGAACTCACTGAATTTGAGCTAATGGTTCCACTTCCAAAAACATTGTCACACATTACAGTCAGACTTACTCAGTTTCATTTAATACTAAGTTTTCCGGATAGACTTCATCATCCTAAGCTGTAGGGGGGGAAACTGTCCCGAGTGAAGGGGCAGAAACTAGAAGTGGGAGGTCAGCCTTGTTAGTAGGAAGCATTGCATAAGCCCACAGCAATTACTGTTGCTTCCCTGCTCATTTCCCCATACCCTTCAGTCCTCTTTTAGTCGAAACGCTGCCGGGATGACGCAGACACCAGTGGTAGCAGCCACTACTTCCTCACACACACTCCCTCCATCCCTGAGTGTACTGAACAGCAGCGGGGTCAGAGCCTCCGTACTGAACGGCAGCCTCCCAGACCTCCAGCCACTTTTTACATCACCCTGAATTGGAAACATGGAAGGAAGATGCACGTTTCCTCATGCAGTGACTTTTAATGGCTGGAAGGCAGCAGCATCTCTAGAGCTTGACCTCAGGGATCTTCTTCCACACTTGGGTGCCAAGACAAGAGATGGAAGAGCACAACACTACAGGTGGGGCATCTGCTCCCTGCAACTTTCCTGCTGCCCTCCATTTTCACCCCCGCTGCTCTGAGCTAGAGGAGCCTAGTGAGAAATAGGTACCAGAGGGGTCTCTTCCATTGCACTTCACCCAGCCCAAGCAGCGCAAAGCAGCATTTAGGAAGGCAGGGGCACAGGAAACCACCCACCTCAAGCTGCAGTTCCCCTCTGCAGGCACCGCTCAAAAGAAGCCTTGTGCAGGAGGAAGCTCTCGCCCAGCACCAGCCACAGCACCG